>ML776562.1:709535-749332 GCA_009831015.1 Picea engelmannii
AATTAAAAAATGTTTGACAATATTTTTTAAAACAATTCAAAATTTATATATATATATATATATATATATATATATATATATTTTAAATACACATAAAAATATATTTATATTTATAATAAATAATAATAACAATTTAATTTTAAAGTTACAACACATATTTGTAACTATCAATCCTACTCAAGATGCACTAAAAATAAACTTACATTTATAATAAAATTTAAATTATATATTGTAAATTTGATTCCTCCTTAATATTTTTATAACTATTCTTTTTTTTAGCTAGAAATGTGGGTCTTTCTATTTACTGAAAATGAAAGAGTATATAAGTTTTCAAAATTGATGCTTGAGATGTCAACATAGGAAATTAGTTGAGGCATCAATGTCTGAGTAATCATAAAGACACCTATAAGGCTAAAAACCAAGTTTGGTCCATACATTTTATTGTTTATGGACTGATACTAGACTAAAATTGTTGAAAACAAAGACTAAACTAGACTAGTACCAAAAAAAAATGGAGATCTTCAAGTCTGGGGAGAAACACTTTCACCTTGACATCGGCTCGAGGAAGTCCATGGTGAAACAATGGTGCTAGGCTATGAACCAAAGAGTTGATTCTGAAGATCATCAATCATTGCAAGCATTTGGTCATGTCGAAAGGTGGTCTCAACAATGTCTCTGCAAAGACCAAAGACGAGCAGAAGTTGGTCATATGTTAAGAGCATTGGATGCCTCTCGCTGAGTTGCGAAGCACTACACTGTACACCATTTCCACTATTATCCATGTTGGAATCTTTATTTACTATCTTCTCAACTAGAATTTTCCTAGGGGGTTCCTCTCTTGTCCTAGGGATTTCTTCTTCAATTATGGCGAAGCCCCATCTTCCTTCTTCCTGGGAGGGCCAAGAGGGAAATCATCTTTCTTGTTGTGAGTTTGTGGAGGGGTGTTACGAAATCGAGTTGCTTGGAGAAGGAGACGGAGGATGTTGCCTAATAGGCTCTGCGAGTGTAGTTTCTACCTCGCTTTGATTTGCCTCGCTCACACGACATTGGATCTAATGCAGTTGAACCCACATGAGGAAGGAAAAAACGACGAGAGTTGTAACAGGGCCAGATCAAGGGAATGTTTAAAATTGGAATCCACAACGCAATGAGAAAGACTGAAATGCATGAGAAGGCCATTATCGCGCCTTTGTAAATCCCCGACTTACCTTTGTGGTCATCATTAAACACCTTCATTACTACATCAATATCCTTGCACGAATAGACATGTCCATAACCGGCGAACTGAACCTTCATCGTACCTTCCAAGTTTAAGGAGCTCATTGAATGAGTTGCTTGGGTAATATCCACCATGAGTGCCACTGATATTAGGAGGTACGTGAAGTACCAAGTGGCACCTTGTTGAGGTTATCGTCGTCTTGTGATAGTTGGTCGTTTGACACCCCATCCGAGGAATATTTTTAAAACTATTTTAAAATATAAAATAAAATTAATTAATATTATAAAATTAACACATATTTAATATAAATTATGAACCATGTTGGTATTAAAAAACACCATCTTTCATTTCCAGTATATAGAAGGACCCACATTTCTAGCTAAAAAAAATAGTTATAAAAATATTAAGAAGGAGGAATCAAATTTACAATATATAATTTCAATTTTATTATAAATGTAAGTTTATTTTTAGTGTAGCTTTAGTGGGTGTGATAGTTAAGAACATGTGTTGTAACTTTAAAATTAAATTATTATTATTATTATTTATTATAAATATATATTTATTTTTATGTGTATTTAAAATATAAAAAATTCTTAAATTTTTGAATATTTTAAAAAAATATTGTCAGACATTTTATAATTGATATTTTTAAGAATTAATAAGATTTGTTAAGGTTTTTACAATTAAAGATTAAGAAAGGATCTTTGAATTTTTTCTCATTTTTAAGATTTACTACAACATTTTATGTCTAAATGGCATGAAAAGGATTATGAGTGTGGAGTAGTTTCACAGTATTGATCAAGGTTTCATTCCCACATGCTTTACTTCGCACCTTACGTCATGATATTTATATCAACATTAACATTCATATAAGTAGTAGCCCCCATATTAACATAATAATTGATTTGTGTCAAGGTTGATATACTTGTTTGCTCGAACTTCCCCTCACTCCTTTGCATGGTGGGTGTGCATATATGTGAATAATAACAACAACAATGAGATACACCTACATGTGTTGTCTCGGAACAATTTCTACAACTATAAAATCTCCTCTCATTTATCCTCGAAACTTGCAATTACATTTTGTGATTAAAGAACTTGGAAATAGTGAACACCTTAAGGTTGAGACCCACAATATTTTATGCTTAAAAGGCATGGAACTAATGGTGAGCATTGAGTATTTTTCCACTATTGACCAAGGTTGCATTCCCACGAACTTTTCTCTGCACCTTAAGACAACCATGGGTATATATAAGGGTAAGTTGTGAGTTTATGGTATGTAGCACACCCTCATGCACATATGATGAACCCAAGCCTACCCCAATGTTTTGAGTAATGCCCACACCAATATTTGTCCCAAAAGGCTTGGAATTAATGGTGGACACTAAGTAGTTTCACACCATTGGCCATGTCTCCTTCCAACAAAATTTCCTTGGTACATGGGTTAAACTTAAACATAACACCACTTACAAGCACATATTACAAACCCAAACCCACATCCATGTTGTCTTTAAGGCCTCCCACAACTTTTTACCAAGATTGCTCAAAATTAATGATGAAAATGGAGTATTTTTGCAAGGTTGGCTAAGGTTTCATTCTCATAGACTTTACTTGACACTTTAAGGTAGCCATGAAAAAACCCATAAGTAAAGTTTGAACTTATGTCCTTCTGTAAGTTGTTATGTATGACATGTTGTAATCTTTTTAAAATAAGTTAATATAAAAATGAAGAAGTGGTTGCTAGATTCAGGGGAGACATGACATGACATGACAAGAAAAGTTTCCCCCACTTGTCTAGTTGATATTGTTGTAATTTGGAAATGCAGAAACACAAATATCATAATTCAAGCACAGAATTAAAACACAGAGATTTAACGTGGTTCAACCAAACGTTGGGCTACATCCACCAAAGGAGGTATCAGTTGTCTTATTATTCAGATTAAGGAGATTACAACAAGCTCACTCACACTCATCATGTTTGCCTCTACGGGATTACATAAATTTATACATTACACAGGAAAACTGATTATTAAATGTAATCTCATCCATATTCTAACTTGGTCATATTAGTTACAACCAACGTTGGATTATAGGATCTGAAATCCTATTCATGGAAGAATTCATTGTCACCAGTTTCCAACAATCTCCACCTTGACAACAATTAACCTGATACCTTTCTCCTCCTTTTTTTCATCACCTTTTCTGCAAGCCGAGAGAAGCCAATCACCATCGTAGCTTCTCTAACAGTATTGGTTTTGTGAACATGTTCGCGCAGTTCTCTTTTGTATGCACTTTCTCAAGAGAGACTCCACCTTAATCGATGACCTATCTTACAAAATGGTACTTGATAGGTATATGTTTTGTTTTACTGTGGTAGGTTGGATTCTTAGCCAAGTGAATAGCATTTTGACTATCACAAAGTAACTTTACTTTTCCATGCATCCTTCCAAACTCACCAAACAAACCTTTCAACCAAACTGCCTCTTTGCAAGCATGTGAAGCAGCTACATATTATGCTTTTGTAGAGGATAAAGCAACAATGTTATGTATCTTTGACATCCAACTGATAGCTCCACCTGCAAGAGTAAAGACATACCCTGAATTCGACCTTCTCTTGTCCAAATCACCTGCAAAATCAGAATCAACATATCCACAGATTGATTCACAACTACTGTTATAGGTGATACAGTAATCACTTGTGCCCCTTAGATACCGAAGCACCCATTTCACTGTCGCCTAGTGCTCTTTACCTAGATTTACCATAAACCTACTGACAACCCCAACTGCATGTGAAATGTCTAGCCTTGTACTAACCATCGCATACATTAGACTTCCTACTACATTAGCATATGGTATTCAAGACATATATTCATTTTCTTTATTTGTACTAGGACATAAACTTGAAGAAAGCTTAAAATGGGAAGCCAAAGGGACTGAAAATGGTTTCACATCATTCATACCAAACCTCAAAAGTATCTTCTCAACATATTTTTGTTGTGACAACCAAAGCTTACCATTCCTCCTGTCTCTTAATATCTCCATGCCCAAAATCTATCTTACTTCTCCTAGATCTTTCATATCGAACATGCTAGCCATCTAAGCCTTTAACATGTTGATCTCAGTTATGCTTTTGCTTGCTAAAAGCATATCATCAACATACAATACTAAGATAATGAATATGTCATTATTCAATTTCTTAAAGTAGACACAATGATCATACTCACTCCTTGTATAATTTTGGCTCACCATGAAAGAGTCAAAATTCTTGTATGATTGTCTAGGTGACTGTCTTGGACCATACAATGATTTCTTGAGCCTGCAAACAAATTTCTTGATGCAATTTTGAACGAACCCTTCTGGTTGTTCCATGTAAATTTCCTCATCCAAATCTCCATGTAAGAAAGCAGTCTTAACATCTAGTTGTTCCAACTCCAAATCAAGCAATGCAACTAATGCTAACACAATTCAAATTGAAACAGACTTAACAACTAGTGAAAAAATCTCATGAAAGTTTGAGAATATCCTTTCGCAACCAGCCTTTCTTTGTACCTGTCCACCTTATCATCAACACCCTTCTTTAGCTTGTAGACCCACTTGCAACCTACAGTTTTTCTGTCTTTTGGAAGTTCTACTAGGTCCCATGTGGTGTTCCTCTCTAATGCCTTCATTTCATCCTTCATTGATTCTTTCTACTTATCACTGTTAGAACCCTTCACAGCTTCCTGATAGCATGAAGGTTCATCATCATTAGTACTTAAAGAAACTGATGAAACAAAATCATCATACCTTCTTGGAGGATTTCTAACCTATGTAGACCTCCTTAGGGAAGTTTGTGGTTCATCCACAACATGTTGATTGTCATCATCAACCATGTCTTCCTCTGCTGCAGGAGACTCTTCATGAGCATATTTTGAAACTTGTTTGTGTTCACCTTCATTGGTTTCAAACTGAATTTGTTGATACTTTGGTGCTTCTTCATGTTTCATTTGAACCTCTACATTTGATTTGATGAGAGATGATTCATCAAATATTATATCTTTGTTAATGGTGATCTTGTGGACAGTAGGATCCCGCAACATGTACCCCTTAATACCATCACCATATCCAAAAAAGATAAACCTTTTTTATTTTGGATCTAATTTAGAGCGTTGATGTTTCGGAATTAGAGCATAGGCATCACAACCAAAAACTTTAAGATTAGAATAATTACAAGGGTGACCTGTCCATACCTCTTCTGAAATTTTGCATTCTATTTATGTTGATGGTGATCGATTCACTAGATAACAAGTTGTAGATACATCTTCTTCCCACAGTTCTTGTTGCAAGTTGGCATTACTCAACATACTCTTTTCTCTCTCTAAAAGATTCTTGTTCATGCGTTCAACAACTCTATTTTGTTGAGGAGTATAGGCAGTGGTTTTATGCCTACCGATCCCAAATTCCTTGCAATAATTCTCAAACTCCATTGACGTAAATTCACCACCATTATTAGTTCTTAAAAATTTAATGGACCTACCAGTGCTCTTTTCCACTAAAGCTCTAAACTGCTTGAAAACTGTAAATACATCAGCCTTACTTTTCAACATATAGATCCACACCTTCCTAGAAAAATCATCTATAAAAGTTACAAAATATGATGATCCTCCATATGAAATAGTAGGGGATGGTCCCCAAACATCATAATGGATATAGTCAAGAATTCCCTTACTGGTGCGTCTTTTGGTTTTAAATTTCTGCCTATTCTATTTTCCATAAATACAGTGCTTGCATAAATCTAACTTTAAAGACTTTAGACTAGGAAGTAACTTGTGATCAATTAATACCTTTGTTCCTTGTTCACTCATATGGCCCAACCATTGATGCCACAGCCGAACAAAATCAATGTCGTTCTCAAATACCATTGTCGCATGATCTGATTCAGTCCTCCCTTCTAACATAAACATGTTACCAACCTTCTTTGCTTTCATAACCAGTAGGATTCCTTTGTAGACCTTCATACCTCCACCTTGAACAATACTCTTGTAACCTTCTATGTCTAAGACTCCCAAAGAGATTAGGTTCTTCCTAAACTCAGGTACATGTCTTACATCAATTAATATTTTAACAGTTCCATCAAACATCTTAATTCGAATGCTACCAATTCCGACAACTTTACACGAGATATCATTTCCCATGTGAACTATTCCATCATCTACAGACTGATAAGTAATAACCCAGTGTCTATGAAGACACATGTGGTTTGAAGCACCAGAATCTAATAACCATTGTTGATCATAATGTGAACCAATACTAATTGATAAAACTTCATCATTCATACCTGAACCTGTTGTTGAACCTGTTTCAGTTGCATTTGCTTCCTTCGTCTCTTTTGGAGGGTCTTCTTTGGAGTCTTGTTGTTGCTTCCAACAGTCCTTCTTCAGGAGTCCAGATTTGCCACAAAACCAGCACTTAAGCTTTCTCTTTCTGCCATTCGAATTTAGCCGAGAGAAATCCCTTTGGCTGTGTCCTCTTTCTTTAGGTCTGTCTCTGATCACCATCGCCTCAGATGTAGAGGTTTCTAGATTGGATTTCTTCCTTGTTTCCTCAGACAGTAAAGCTCCAACAATGTCATCAAACTCAATACTTTCTGTTGAGCTGAAACTAATAGAGGTAATAAAATGATCCCATAATGTGGTCAAAGAACATAATAATGTAATCGCCTTATCTTCATATTCGAATTTCACTCCTATGCTAGTCAACTGAACTAAGAGATTATTAAAGGTATTTAAATGATCAACTATCTTTGTACCTTCCTTCATGCACAAACGGTACAATTGTCTTTTCAGGAAGATCATGTTCGTCAAGGATTTTGTCATGTACAAGCTTTCCAGCTTTGACCACAAACCAGATGTTGTCTTCTCTGTAACAATGTTGAACAATACATCACCGACCAAACACAGGCGTATGGCACTCAGTGCTCTCGCATCCATCTCATCCCAGTCTTAGTCCGTTATGGATGCGGGTTGTTTTGTTTTTTCCCAAAAGCACCTTCACCATGCCTTGTTGCACGAGCAGATCGTGCATCTTGACCTTCCAAATCTCGAAATTGTTCTTACCATTAAATTTCTCAATTTCAAACTTAGCACTCTGCGTCTTTACCATCAGAGAAAACATAAAGTGGAGAAATAATGTTTTAATCTTTACAAGGTTTAACAAAAAAGAGTTAATAAAGAAAACATTTTATTAAAGATCCACCTTTTTAATAAAATAACCTTTTAATAAAAAGGTCTCTTTTACTATAATCCCTTCCACCTTTTACTTATTATATTTAATTCCAAATATAATAAGCCTATTAAAAAACATCCTCCACTCTTATATATTTTATGTCATTGGCCTTCCTTTATACATATGACATTCGCACCCTTAAAAAATATTATGTGCTTAATTTAAAACACCATAGCTTATAAAACATACGGGAATATTTTTTTCAGGAGCCGCTGCATTCGTTGTGATGGATTTACTGTGGGGATTTGGAAAGAGTCGTCGCACCTCCCGTTATGGTTGGCCTGCGGAAATTTTGAAAAATTACCCACGCGTCGCCGCACCTCTTGTTATTGTTGGTCTACGGAAATGTGGAAAAGTTACTCACGCGTGAAGTGTGTATTACTGGCCGTCGCGACCTTCGAGAGGAGAGACCTGCGAAAATTTGGACATCTACGCACCTCCGAAAATGTCAACCACTCACTTTGTATGCATGCATACATATATATTTATATATATACACACTTCATATACACATATATAGATATAGATAGATAGACATGCACCTCCTCTTAAGACTATGAAAGGGTGTTTTTTTGGGTGGATGAATGCTCTTTTTTTTACTCTCACAAAGAGTTTAAAGAGAATAAAAAAGAATGTGTTTCCATGATTGAAAACTACCATTACATCTCTTGGATGGGGTGACATATGAGGCCCAAGTGGCTCTCTATGCATGTGAAATTTGATGGGTTATGTACAGAGAATGGGTTATGTACAGAGGGGTGGTTAAGTATTATAGCCTCTTGTGTGAAGGAAGGAATCCAACGACGCGAGGACAACCAAATTAGGATGGTTGTTATGGCTCGTCCAAAGTACAGGTGTTGTCGTAATGAGATGGGAATTATGGGAAAGGAGGAAATCATGCTAATAACATAAGGGTTGGGTTTTATTTGTTCTAGAGGATCCATTTTGCTGGAGGGTTGGGACTTTAAGCACTTTGTAGTCTTAGCCAAGCTCTAGGTGATCCAGAAAGAATCATTATATAATTTTTCATCTATATTGGTACTTTATGGGTGGAAAAATTGGAGGAATTAGCTTGCAAGGCCCATTTTAGTGGTAGGTCCCAATTTAAAAATTGGGATCTAGAACCTTACAAATCCATTTTGAGGCACTAAATGACATTTTTTTGGGTTGCAGTGACCGGAAGTTGTGCCCATGCCCTTGATCTTGATCTACACATCGAGACCTTTCCAACGCTGTGAAAAACACCTCAACCAAAACTCGTATGCGAAATTAAGTTGATCTACCTTATTGACCACCATGGTATAAGTGAACACCATGTCAACCCCAATTAATCACACATGTGGAGCTAGCCACGTGTGGATTTTCAAGAAGATTCTAGAAGGTCCAAACCTTATCAGTGATTGAGGGTTGAGGAATTCAAATCCCTAACCCTAGACGACTATCAGGCTATGTTAAATACCAAGTCGCTAGGAGGAGAAGCGGGTTCCATTCTTTAGCATTGTATTTGTTCCATAGTTGAACGGAGTAACTAGGAGTGGTATTTTGAGATCATAATATAGGAGGAAAAGATTATATAGTATCCATACATGCCACAGTGTCAAAGGAAACTCCATAGTGAGTGCCTCTTTCTTTGCATTTGCATTTCCATAACTAAAGAAAAGAGAGCATAGCATAGGCCTCACCTTCTAGCTGGGTTTTCTCCTATATTGGATTTCCCAAGATATATCTTGTGTTCCTTTGTGTGTGGATGTTGTGTTATTTTTCCCATTTCTTTATTTTTCATATTTAAGTTATTTTATAAATTCAAGCAAAGCTAGTAATTAATTAATCTAGGATCTAAGAAAAATTAGTTTGCATAGGTTAGATTTCATAATATTATAATATATGTTGTGACAAACTATTCCAATGGAATATCCATGTAGTTTACAAATCACAAGGGATGGGTTTTCTATTTTGCATGGGATAATTCTAGCATAATTGTCATAGAGATTTCACGAGGTTTAGTTGGAGTGTCTAGTTGGGGATCTTTCCCGACATGGGTTAGGTTTTTATTAATAGAATGGTGATCTAGAATAGGAATCTCTTGTTTCAGTGGGATTGTTAACCAAACGCGTAAGGAAGATATCAAGTGTAGCCTAGTTAGGTGATCCGACTGGTGGACTAGTTCTCTTAGAATTATAGTCAATTGTCATTTCCTAGATGCGAAAGCTGGGTTTATTAGTGTTATCAGTTTCTTGGCCCTTGTGGTTTCATTCTACAATGGTGGTTGCTCCAGGTTCCTGTGCGTGGAAAATTGGGCACTCACTTCCCTAGTCTCAAGCTCTTCAAGTGATATGGCAAATTTATCTGATTTTGAGGCCCCTAAATCGAGTATGAGGGGTCGGAAGAGAAGGCATGAGAATGGTGCTCACCCTGCTTCTGAAAAGGCTACAACACCCTCCATGAATAGAGCTGAGAGGGAAGCCAAGAGGGCCAAGCAAGCCTTCTGCTAGAATTTTGCATGGGATAATTCTAGCATAATTGTCATAGAGATTTCACGAGGTTTAGTTGGAGTGTCTAGTTGGGGATCTTTTCCAACATGGGTTAGGTTTTTATTAATAGAATGGTGATCTAGAATAGGAATCTCTTGTTTCAGTGGGATTGTTAACCAAACGCGTAAGGAAGATTTCAAGTGTAGCCTAGTTAGGTGATCCGACTGGTGGACTAGTTCTCTTAGAATTATAGTCAATTGTCATTTCCTAGATGCGAAAGCTGGGTTTATTAGTGTTATCAGTTTCTTGGCCCTTGTGGTTTCATTCTACAATGGTGGTTGCTCCAGGTTCCTGTGCGTGGAAAATTGGGCACTCACTTCCCTAGTCTCAAGCTCTTCAAGTGATATGGCAAATTTATCTGATTTGGAGGCCCCTAAATCGAGTATGAGGGGTCGGAAGAGAAGGCATGAGAATGGTGCTCACCCTGCTTCTGAAAAGGCTACAACACCCTCCATGAATAGAGCTGAGAGGGAAGCCAAGAGGGCCAAGCAAGCCTTCTAGTTAATGCTTTCGATTCAGTTAAAAGAGGAGGTAAATTCCTTAGAGAAAATTGTCTTGGAAAAGGGAAAAAGGATGCCATAAGAGTGGATTGAAAAAGAATTTGAGGGGTGGTTCTTTAACCATGGATTCTCAATGAGCAGAGATACCAAGGTCTTCGAGGCAACTGAGCATTACTAGCTAAACAAATATCTCATTGCCTAAGCGCTTTGGGAGAAGGGAACCCAACGCAAGGAACTATTGAATAGATTCATGTTGTTTGAAGCTAAGTTTGAGGTTGTTAGTAAGTTGGTATTTGGTATCAAAATTGAGGTGATGGATAAGCAGGTAGATGACAAAGGTGGCATCGGGAACTAACAAGGAACCTCCTTAATCTAGTCATGATCGATGAGGATGTTGACTAGGACATCAACAAAGTTGCCCTTGATGATCATGATGACAAGCCTCCCGGTGCTGCAAGCCATGATTGATAAGTCTCTTTAATGTTATCTCTTATGGTCTTCTTATATTGTCACCATGCTCAGTCATGTTTCTTTAGGTTAGTTTATTGTTAATCTTACTGCTTATTAACTACTTTTTCAGTTTATATGAGTTTTGAACCTCTGTAAATGGATTAGTGGATTAGGAATTGGACATAGTTATAAAAACTTTGATAAACTTTGAAGACTATTATGAAACTCTCTATTTAGTTTATTTTTTGGCAAGCCATATAGAGTCACATCTATAAAATTTTGTGTACCATATCTATATAAATAGAACTTGCTTACAAAAAACAAAAACTACCATTCCATGTTTATATTGAGTTTCATAGTGTATTAAGGATGATAACAAGTCTTTTTGCAATGAACTTTGGTGAAAGTAGAGTGTTGTCTTAGCGTCCACTAGGGTTAAAATGTCACAAAAGTAATCAATTCATCCCTATAAGGGTGGACGAACCATCATAGTCGTTAAATTATGCCAAATAGCCCCACTCGCCTCTGTGTTAAAACACTGCAAATAATGTCTCACTTTCAGGTAATGGTCTTAGTTTTTTTTTAAATTAAAGATATGAGATGTGTCCTCTAGAAATTTCCTTAATATTTTTACTGTGTAATTTAATCACAATTTTTTTTATATTTAACTTTTCTATTATTATTATATGTAATAAATTTTTAAAATCACATTAGATTAGCAAGCAAGAAGGTTAACAAACTTATAAAACTAATTATTATAAATTACTTGTTGTGTTAAAGTCTATAACTATTATAATTATCGTTATATCAAACAAATAAACGAACAATTATTTTTGTTGAGTTATTTGTATCCTCATATTTATGCTTAGTGCTTACAATCACATCGTTTTCGAACATGGATGTTTATGATTAACAGCGCGATTGGTAAGACAGTACCTTTCTCCAAGGTTGGGAGGAGGTCTAGAGGTCAAACCCGGCTGGGTCTCCGGGACGATTATGTAATGGCTGTTAGGAGCTAGTCTGGATTCTGTGATTGTAAATGATATATACCTAATATATATCGAGTAATTTCTACTTGAAAAAAAGTGATGAAGGCTCTCTTATCATTTAATTACCGACATCCATATGCTTTTACTTTTAAGTTTGAAATTTTTGTGTTGCTTTAGTGATGAGATGTTTTTAATTATTCGAGATCGTGTCTTTGTAATTTAAGTGGAATTTAAATTAATATAGTTTAATAATTTAATAAAAAAAAATCCAAATTTTCTATAATTTAGTAGTTGATATAGGAACAATTATTACTAGTTGTTATTTATGAATATAGGTTGATTTTATTCAAGAAAACATTACATAAAATAATTTGTTGGTTTTTTGTAAGGAGGTAGATTTTCACTCATCTTTCAAATGCTTATCTTGGGTCATTAATATGTTCCTTTACATCTAAGGAAGATGAGTTTTTAGCTAAATCTTTCAAATGCTTATCTTGGGTGATTAACATGTTTCTTTACATCCAATGAAGATGAGTTCTTAGCTAATTAAAGATGGTTTTAACTCTTACTCCAAAATCAAAAGGTGATTTTTTCCAAAATAATATCCACAAGCCTACACTAGGGTCATGTACTTTTTAATACCATTTAACTTTATTCTCATACATAAGACAAGATACTACTCCCAATTATAATTTAACCTTTTGCTTAAAAAAATTAGATATTCCATAATGTAGTGATAAACTTAAATCTATTCAATAATTTAACCTTTTGCTTTAAAAAATAGATATTCCATAATGTATTAATAAACTTAAATCTATTCCCCCGGATGGGGTGTCGTCAGCACGGGATTTAGGTGGCGAGGAAAGGCACGGGACTGCCACATCTCACGCACTAAGGCAACACCCACCCTCATTTAACTCTGCCTCACACGACTTGGAAGCAGATGGTACTACAGGCTCTGAAGGCGCTCGCCTCGCATCACCTCGGCGTTAATGGATTCGAGCGATAGGTGTATGTTGTCACTTCCCCGCATGGAAACCTTGGCACATGCGATCGAGGTTATATTTGGCCAACTTGGGCAGCGGGGCATTTCGCTCATCGATTTGGACAGTGGTCTAGTCTATATTGGTGTTTTCCTTCTCTACAGTATTGGCACTCCACCTTCGTTCGGCTCTGGTTTTTCTTCCCTCTAGGCATGATGCACCAATGTGGTCATTCTAAAAGAGGCATTGCTTGGCATAGAACCTACGACAAGATGGAAAATAAAAACAGGGAGATGAGGCAGCATTCTGGAGATTCGGTGGGCTCGTCGTCTTCGCTCTACTCTACAAGTCTTGTAGGCCTCCCACCTAGGCACTCACCCTGGTCGTGTCCAGTTGAGTGGTTCGACCTTCAGGGAAATTCTCTCGGGTTTTCTCCTGGGCCAATTCCTATTGACCCATCATCATCAACTTCGTCGGCTCGCCCGCCTGTGCCCCCTCCTCTGCCTTAGTCCACTCCTCAGGCTTCCAGCCCTATCTATGAGGACTGCTCTAGGATTTTGAACACCGTGTTGATGTTGCACATCTTAGTCTTCGAGCTCCGGCATGACATGGAAAATATTTGTTTCAAGCTAGACATGATGGACCCTCTTACACACTTTGTTCACCAGACCAGCCGATGATGTTGCAGACATGATGAACGCAACCAGAGTGATTCCTCTGTGGAACACTACTCAGCCTCCTCGACCTCCAAGTTAGTCTTGTTTTCAGGTTTTGAAGAGTTCTTAATTTTTTCATGTTTAGAAACTACTTTATTTGGGCCCTACGTGGCATTGTCTTGTTTATACAGATTAGCAGCTCTCTTTTAGTCCTTTTGACACTGTTTATGCAGACTAGTAGTTTTCTTTTAGTCTTTTTTATGTCAAAATACCTTACAAGTCCAAGGGGCCTGGACTGGTTTCCCTACTAGGCAGTTCAGAGCCTTAGTTTTTTTCTTATCATGGAGTCGCCATAGTTTTTTTTTTTTTTTTGGTATGGAAGTTATAACTGTATTGACTGTAATCACAGATTTTGAAAGGTAATATATAAATACTTATTTAAAAAAAAATGTTAAAGAATTTAATAAAACATATAACTTTTATGAAAGTATATTTAATGAATTGAAATATTTTTTATTAATAAAATATTAAAAGTATTTTAAAAATATTTTAAATTGGTTAATTAACTGAAATATTTTTTATTAATAAAATATTAAGAGACAATGATATTTTAAAAATATTTTAAATCAAAATATATTATTGCTCAAATGGGTTGGATCTAATGGTGGAAAGCAAGGAGTTTTTCATCATTGGGCAAGGTTCAATTTCAATGAGGGTTGTTTAACCTGGAGCCATGGGGACACCTTGAGGTAGTGGTTGAACGTGTGGTTGCAGCTAAAGATACATATGCCCTCATCTTGTTTCCTAAGGAGCAAGATTATAGAAAATTCAAGCAAAGATTGGAGGCTCTTGAGAGACACAAAAAATTGTTGTTAACCATGGTATCTCAGCTGGTAAAACACAATGGAGGCTCTCTACAGTTGGCTTGGGACAATGGGTTGCCTTCGAGATCTCATTTGTCTCCTTCGCCTGCTAGGGTAGATGCAAGTCTATCCAAGGCATTTCCCCAAGTTCATACTTTGGATGATTGATATTTTCCTTACCTTTTTCCATTTCAATTTTGTTAGTTTCTGGATATTATCATGCTTCTACAAACTCGGTTTATTATGTCCTTTTTTTTAACCAGCCTAGTTTCCCTCCAAATAAGTCAAACAAACTCTTAGATCATTGATGGATATATGGATTGGATACTAATTATGGCAACAATTATGTACATTATGTTAATACTTTGATAGAAATTTTCTTACTAAAAAACCATTTACACATATGACCTAACCATAATCTCTCTTATCAAACACTTATATGTATATTGTGAAACTATTGTAATTAATAAAACAAATAAGTCAATTCCAAAAAATTTCTTACTAACTTGACAAAGGTTAGAGATCTTTGTCAAAGGATAAAAACCATGAATTAGAATGAGTAAGAACAAAATTATTTAGAAGGGGAGGAAATATGGGTCGACACGACAAAGACGAGAATTATGCATGTACAAATATCGTGTGTTTTTAAATATAAAAATGGTTAGGCAATGTTTTTAAATTTAAAAATGGTTTAGAATTAATATTGAAAATTTATTAATCTTATAATATTAATTGAAATTTCATTTTCATACCCTAGATGGGGTGTCAATTACTACATGATATGTATTTATATGTGATCTTGAGGATTGCACACCTTGAAGCAGGGGCAATCGACTACTTTGAGAACTATACTAACTCCCCTCTATCTTTGTATGGATTGTTTTCATCTAAAGCTTGGACATAACGGCATGGTACATATGGTTGGTCGTCTCCGAACAAGCGATAGTTGGTGATGGTGGTTGAGGTATTATAGTGTCATGGCCATCACTCTTCTTCCCATGGAAAAATTTGATGGCACGAAGGCATTTAGAGCCACCATTAATGGTGTTTGGAATCGAGGCAAGTCGAGCGGTGTGTTTATTATGGCAAGTTGACATAGATTTGGATATCTCTCTCCCATTTTGGTTGCAGCGGTTTATGCACTGGAAGCTCCCATGGTTTGTATATGGGAGAGAGCTCGCTCTCGTCGGAGCAGCAGTACTCGTAATACACAGACATAGCAATCCTCATTTTGTTAGGGACCTAACCTCCCTAACCACTCATGTAGGTAGAATAATATATTTTCCATGTAATGAAGGCCAATATTAATAAGGCCTAGTAATAAGGAAGAATAAGTCAAATGTAAGAAGACCTAATAGAAGCATCCACTTCTAGAAGATATTCCTCTAGAATGTTCTTTTGGTAGATACATTTAGTATAAATAGGAGTCGAGTGCATGAGAAGGTGTTGTCTAGAGAATTATTGTAATAAAGTGTTTCTCTATTGCATATTGCCCCCTTGAAGAGGCAAGTGAACATTGTTTCCTATCAATAAAGGTATTATTTTGGTGTTGTGGTTTGATCTATTGTGTTGTTTTGTTGTTATTCTTTGAAATATTTATGTTTTCAGCTATTATAATAGATCCGGTACCTTACAAGTGGTATCAGAGCACTTTCCTTGGTAGAAAATTGTGGGTTATTTTTTTTCAGAGTAGAGACGTATTATGGCGTCTTAAAGCTACAGAGATCTGTCATTCAATGCATAAATTTGTGGTCATGGAAGCATACACGCAGGAACTACAAGAGGTACTTAAGCGCACATTGTTGGCCACCCTTGTAACCCATGTTGGTACCCCTTCGAGTGGTAGCGCATCATAAAACACATGTATACGGATCGACCTAGATATATTGAAGGCCTCCGTAGATAAATCAATCGACCGCCTGACTGTTATATTGTCACCGAGAACATCAGTCAGGAAGATACTCTTTAGTACCTGGGTAGTTGGGTAGTATGGATAAGGGTGCAGTCTAGCCTCCTTAGTTGGTGCTCTAAGATATTGGGTTGAGTAATATTGTTGGACCCCTCACGTATATCAGAGAGTTATAGCATAGGGAAAACCCTTGTCTGTAGAAACCCTGGATACCCTAAACATTGGGATGAAAATAGAAACAAATCATACAAGATCTATTATCATGCAATTGTACCTCAAGCATTCTGGTTGCGAAATTCCTACACATTTATTCCTGTTAATAATTTGGCCATTTCGTCACTACAATATTATTCATATCGGATTACAACTCTACACGAGTAAAAAAAAATTATGGATACTTCTGGCACCATTATTTCAAACCTATTCCATTGGATTCCTCTCTTTGACCTGATCGCAATCATACCTATCATTTTTCAACGATTTTTTTTTCCCGTGGACCTGACCCCTTTCCAACACCCCTATTTGGCATTTATCCCATTGACTTCCTCTCTTTGGATTGATCATAGTGATATCAATCACTAGTAACCCCTTTCTATGTGGCCCCCCTTTTCCCCCTAACCCATCCCCATGGCCCACACTCGCAACCAAGATTGGGAACAATGTCTCACCGCCTTGGAAAAATCTCATGACCAAACTCGGATTGATATTTCTTCCATTACTTCCAGTATTGGTAACCTCAACTCACGTCTTGCTCTGCTCGAATCACTTCCCACATCCATCACTCAATTGATCGCCACATGTCAGCAATGTCAGGATGCAATCAACAATTTGACTGCCTTGTTTAATCCCACCCCATGTCATTTCTCTTCTTCCACACCTTATAACCTTGGCGGTCTTGAATCCTCCCAGTCCACTTCTTATCCTCCCCACCACTTTCAGCGGGACCTGGCAACCTGCGCCCCCCTCACATGGAGGTGAAATAATTTGATGGCTCGGATCCCACAGGCTAGGTCACTCAAATGGAACACTATTCCTCTTTGTACGACATTACTGATGAGTTGGCTAAACTCAGGTATGGTGTTCTCCATCTAGATCTGAAACGTTGGCAATGGTGGCAATGGAGAAAAAATTCATGCCAAGGGTATGTGGCTTGGACATAATTTGTTGCAAAAAATTATGAACTCTTTAACACTAACACCCACCATTTAGACCATTTGAAAAAGTTGAAACAATCTGGCACAATGGAAGAATTTATAGCTACTTTTGAGCGATTGGCTTTCCACACATACGACATGTCTGATGTTTCTTTCCGATAATGCTTTATCAGTGGCCTCAAGGATGCGATTTGTGCCCACATCCTCTTGGTTCGCCCTGAGAGTTGGGTGGAAGATACTAAAGAGCTAAGGAAGCACAATAGGTTGTCTCTTCTCAAACCAAAAAACCATTATTTATTCCTCGCCCTCAACTAGTCACTCCCACTCCTCCTTCCACTCCACTAAAGATCCAGAAATTGACTTGGAAAAAAATGCTTGAACACCAACTCAACAACCTTTGTTTTAATTGTGATGACAAATATTTTCCTGGGCACAAGTGTAAGGAAAAAAATCTTTTTATGGCCATCTCTGAGGATGTTTCTGAAGAAGATGTCAAGGCTCCCCCTATGGTCGAATCACATGAACCCACTGACATGACTCCACCTTTCGACCCTCCAAATGTTGAACCAGACATTTCCCTGAATTCTCTCACTGGCTTCTCTGCTCCCCATACCCTCAAGCTAATTGGTTACATTAAGCATCAGAAGGTCGTCATCCTTGTTGATAGTGGAAGCACCCATAATTTTATTCATTGCCACATTGCCCAAGAAACTAATTGTTATATCCGAGCAGTCAACAACTTTCAAATCATGATTGCCAAAGGTGGGTCCATGAAATGTGGCGGGTGTTGTGAAAATGTGCATCTCCAAATTGGTCAGTACCACTTGAAATCTCATATGTTTACTATCAACATGGGTGGTTGTGACATTGTGTTGGGTGTCGAATGGCTAAGGAATCTATGTCCCATTCTCATGGATTTTAAGGAATTAACCACACAAATCAACTAGGAGGGAGAACAGTATAAGTTCCAAGGAATCACAACAGGTTCCCCTGACATTATCAGTTCCCATCGCATGGGAAATCTCCTCAAAAAAGTTCACTTCGTCATTATTGTACAACTCCATTCCATTCATGCCACTGAGACACCCTTTAAGCCTCATGACCTCCAAACCATCCTCTCCAAACATCAAGTTTTTTTTTCACTCCTTAGGGACTTCCTCCTTCCCATGGTGTTCATGATCATTCCATTCCCCTCGTCCCCGGTAGCCTTCCTACCAATGTTCGTCCCTATCGTCATCCCTTTGCCCAGAAAAATGAAATTGACAAAATTGTTCAAGAATTGCTTCCCGCAAGCATTATCCATCTTAGTACTAGCCCATATTATTCTCATGTGGTAATGGTACTTAAGAAAGAAATCTCTTGGTGCATGTGTCCTGACTTTTGCGCCCCCAACAAACTCACCATCCAAGAAAAATTTCCCATTCATGTCATTGATGATCAATTGGATGAATTAAGTGGTTCCCAGTTCTTTACTAAACTTAATATTTGTTCTGGCTACCACCAGATACGTATGAAAGAGGCAGAAATTCCTAATATTTCATTTCGAGCACATGAGGGCCACTATGAGTTCTTGTTCATGCCCTTTGGCTTGTGTAATTCTCCCTCCACTTTCCAAAGTCTCATGAATCATGTCTTCCATCCTTTTCTCCATCATTTTGTCTTAGTTTTCTTTAATGATATTCTAATCTATATTAAAACATGGACAACCCATCTTGATCATGTGGATCAAGTTCTTCATCTACTCTCTCAGCGCCAACTTTTCCTCAAACAATCTAAATGTGATTTTAGAGCCTCGAAAGTGGAGTACTTGGGTCATATTGTTGGCAAGGCAGGTGTGAGGGTGGATCCTAAGAAGATTAAAGCTATGCAAGATTGGCCTCTCCCCAAGACTCTCAAAAGATTGAGTGGTTTTCTAGGTTTAACAGGCTATTATCGCAAGTTTGTTAAGAATTATGGAAAGATTGTGGCGCCTCTCATTACTCTCCTTAGAAATAATTCTTTCACTTGGACTCCTGCAGCTGATCAAGCCTTTCAAGCCTTGAAGGCGGCTATGTGCACCACTCTTTTCCTTTCCCTTCCTGACTTCGAAAAGACCTTTTTCCTAGAATGTGATGCTTCCAAGAGAAGAATTAGAGCATTCCTTATGCAAGATGGTCGGCCTTTGGCCTTTACCATCAAACAACTGTCAAAGAAACATTTGGGCCAATCAATCTATGAAAAGGAAATGTTGGTTATTATGCATGCAATAGATCTCTGGCACCCTTATCTATTGGGGCAACGCTTCCAAATTAAGACAAATCGTCAAAGCCTCAAGTACTTTCTGGAGCAATGTCCTTCATCCCCAGAGCAACAAAAATGGGTGACTAAGATATTTGGATATGATTATGAGATCATTTACAAGAAAGGAAAAGAAAATGTGGTTGTTGATTCTCTTTCAAGAAAATATGAAGATGAAGGGTCCCTTTTTTCCCTCTCCTTCATTGTACCAGGTTGGCTCCAAGTTGTTTTCCAAGAATGGTTGCAACTTGCAAGATCCCAAAATTTTGATTCTAATCTAACAATTGTGAGCCAATTCTCTAGTTTCCCCAGGGTACTCTTTCCACAATGATGTGATTCGCTACGAAGGTCGTTTGTATTTAAGTAAACTATCACAACTTAAATCCACTGTGCTTTCTGAGCTTCATGCTACACCCACAACTGGGTACTAAGGGTTTACCAAAACCTATGACCGGGTCAAATGTTTTTTGGGGGGGGAAGGTATGAAATAGGACGTTCACACTTTTGTGGAAGAATGTAATGTTTGTCAAAGAAAGGGAGAAACAGTCAAAGTCATTGGCCCACTATAACTGTTTCTGATTCCACTTGCTATTTGGAGGGATATATCTATGGATTTCATTGTTGGCTTACCTAAATCAGGCAATATGTCAGTCATCATGGTGGTAGTTGACCGTCTTTCCAAGTATGATCATTTATGTTCTCTTCAACACCAATTTACCGCCTCCATTGTGGCTCAAATTTTCATGGATCATGTCTTCAAGCTTCATGGCATGCCTCATTCTATTGTTTTTTACCGAGATCCCACTTTCACCAACAATTTTTGGCAAGAACTGTTTAGGCTATGTTGATGTTGAAACTAGGAAGTTTCAAAACCAACAACTCAATCTCCTATGGGGCTAGGCGGGAAGAGACGTGAATATCACCCTAGGCTTAGAGCCCCAACATAGAAACACATTAGACCCTAGGCTAAGTCTCCTATAAACTAAAGTCCAAGCATGAATCCCTTTTGCTTGGAATTTTTAAATATTTATGTGTTTTATTATTGATGATTTTTGTATCTTTTGACTTTTATAATATTCACTGCTTTTGTAAATAAAGTTAAAAAAAAAAATTATTAGAAAAAGAAATATTTACAAAAACTAAACAAAATTTTACAGAAAAGTTAAAGTTAACATGTGTATATTAATTGTTGCTTAACAAAGTTGAGTAGAAGAAAAAGAAAGTGTTAATATTTAACCAACTAATCAAATAGAAAAGAATTAAAGTTAAGCAATGAAACTCAGTTAGTTGTTATATTAACAAGTCAGGGCTATAAATGAATAATATATAAATATTATTAAACACAAATAATAAACTTAAAAGAAAAGTAAATGATTGTACAATGAATAAAAGTAAAACAATATATACAAATGGTGATTTTTTCATTTATTTGTTAAAGAAATAAAACAATAAACAGAGAAAGATTGTAAACGTAATTAAAGAAAAGAATGTACACTTGAGTGAAGTGAAATTTGAAAGATCTTATTTTATTTTTCTTTAGAAACCTGTGTGAAATAACTAGAAATAAAATAGAAACAATATCCAGAGAGCAAAAATGATCTTTATTAATGAAACCCTCATATATTTCTCAAACTCTTGGAGCTTTCAGACATCTGTGAAGCTCTGAACCCTGAGTGAAACTCTAACTACTCAAGATGATTTATTCACTCATACGATGATCCAGGTGGATATTGGTGGCCACCCGCTTATTCCACTTGGACCCACACCATTGTTTCTTTCGGTTTTTCAGTTTCCTTCATTGTAGAACAATTTACTATTTTTAGCAATTTTTCGGGTCCTGAACTTCCAGAGCCGTTTTGAGGCAATAAACGACATTTTTTGGGCATGAATGCCCCGACGAATATGAATCTTTTCCAGACTCAATATTCATAATTAGAAGTGTAGTCCTCGGATAGATATTTCTAATGATGTATCATGTGCGTCAAACAGAGATAGTATGCCAAAGTTACAACCTCGGGAAATTGATGTACCAATTTACCCCAACGGGGCCCATATTCTGGCGTTTCATCTCCTAGGGTTAGGTTTTTGGATGTTTAGGGTTTTCCATTGTTTCTCAAGAATATATAGGCCTTCGAGCCTCATTGTAACACAAAGTTCATAGGACAGTAGCTGCCACACCTCTTCTCAGAGATAAGCTACCAGCGCCCGAGCTATTTTATTTCCATTCTGTCTATAAGCATATTTCAGTCATTTGTTGTTAATGAAATGAAATTTTACTTCCACTGCATATCTGCGTTTATGTGTATTTATGTATTTCATTGTGTTCCTGCATAAATCCGGATCAGTGGTATGAGAGCAGTCTGCTCTTTCTCGATCCTTCTTTGCATGTCCCCAACGAGATCGGGGTATAAGGAGTTAGGGATTGATCTGGTTGAACCGTTGCAAGATCAGCCTCGCAAACCTCGACGATCACCCATAGGGGAAGAAAAAAAACATGAGGGAGTAGGAGATCCTATCAAATTATTGCTCGAGGAGGCCCTCGAGAAACAAAGGAACGCGATGACGGACAACTTTGCCCAGATCCTTCAACAGTTGCCCACTGGAAGCACATCTACATCCAACATCCACTCTGGAGGTGCCACTCCATTTAAGGTACAAATAAACTTTTACATTCCCATATTTGAGGGCCAAATAGATGCAGATGGAGTTGATAGATGGTTGAATCTGCTAGAAGGATATTTCTCGGTTCATGACTTTTCTGACCGAGAAAGGATTATTTTTTCACTCCTTAAAGCCGCCCCCCATGTCAAGGACTGGTGGGAAACCTACTGGGAGCAATAGAGCAAGGGGGAACCCTCTTTGTTCTCGGTCGCACCCACTTGGAATTATTTCCGAGACGCCAATCAAGGAACAATATTATCCCATGGGGAGCTATGAGGACAAATACATACAATGGACTACGTTGCGGCAGCAAAGAGACCAAGATGTGCATGAGCTGACGAATCTATTCCATACCCTATGCACAAAGTTAGGTATCAAAGATTTGGAGAAACATTTGGTGTTAAAGTACCGCAGTTGTCTTCATAGATAAATTCAGGAGAAAATGGAGTTCCTCAACATCTCCTCGCTTGGTGCGGCATACCGGTATGCTACCAATATTGAGCAGAAGTTCAAACAAAAGAAGTTAGACTTTGGGTCTGCGAATCAGAGGCAAGGGAAAGGTACCACCAAACAAAGGACCAAGCCAAGGTAGGGAGGCCCAGGACAACCCACCAAATCCACAAGCAAAGAACAACATCACGAAGCCAAAAAAGGACACGGGGAAGTGGTGCGAGTTCCATAAGAGCTCCACTCACAACACAAGTGAGTGTCAATCCAAGAAGACACTAGTAGCCAAGTTGAAGACTTATGAATCGGATGCAGGCTCTGAATCTGAATCAGAACTCGACAAGGGGAATGACAGGGGGAAGCATATTATCAATGGGGAGCCCAATGCCATCGTTTCCACCACGGAGATCCAGAAGAAGGAACCAAAAGATTCAAAGGAGGCGGAGCGCCTCTTCCATTCCCAGATGTGGGTAAAGGGTTCCCCATTGCAGTTCATTGTCGATAGCGGGAGTCACAAGAACCTCATCTCAATAGAGGTCATGAAATGACTGGGCTTGCCGACCACAGCACACCCACAACCATACACCATCGGGTGGCTGCACCAAGGACGAGACCTCCGCGTAAGCCAACAATGTCGCCTTCCCTATAGCATCAAGCCCTTCACGGATGAGGTATTATGTGACATTGCTCCTCTTGATGTTTCTGATGTATTATTAGGCCAACCATACTTGTGGAAGCGACTTGTTGTATATGAGTCCAAGCCTCGTGTTGTTATTAGTACTTTGGGCAATAAGTTGTATAGGATACCAGAAATAACACCGCCTATAGCCATCTCTTTGGTTACTGCAAAACAATGCAGTAAGCTTATTGCTAAAACCAACAAATTTGTTTTCCTGATGATCCGCTCTCAGGGAAAGAAGAAGACTGTGGCCATGACCTCCAGACAGGGCCCCTCTACACGACAACAACAGATGGATAAGGTCCTGGAGGAGTACGAGGACATATCCACCTCCCCCGCAGGGATGCCTCTACACTGTCGGGTCAACCACCCCATCGATCTGACCCCAGGTGCGTCGTTGCCCAATGGATCGATCTATCGGCACTCTGTTCTGGAGAATGACGAAATCAAGAGGCAGATTTAGGAGCTGTTGCAGAAAGGTCACATCCAGCCAAGTTCATCGCACTGTGGGAGCCCGATCGTGCTGGTGCAGAAGAAGGATGGGACTTGGAGACTCTGCATTGACTATCGGGCACTAAACAAAATCATTGTCTGGAATAGGTACCTGAACCTGTAGATTGATGACCTTCTGGACCAACTCAAGGGGGGAAAATATTTCAGCAAGATCGACTTGAAGTCTAGGTATCACCAGGTACCAATCAAACCCTCTGATGTGTGGAAGACTGCCTTCAAATCCAAGGAGGGCCTTTTCGAATGGTTGTTCATGCCTTTGGGTTGACGAATGCCCATGCAACCTTCATCAGAATAATGGACAACATCTTGCGACCATTCACCAACTCATTTGTAGTGGTGTACTTGGATGACATTATGATCTTTAGCCAGACTTGGGAAGAGCACCTCCACCACATCCGACAAGTCCTTCAAACACTGTGGCAACACAAGTTGTGTGCCAATTTGGAGAAGTGCACTTTTGGCATGACCCAGGTTCAGTATCTGGGATACATTATTGATGATCGGGGAGTGCATGTGGATCTAGCCAAGATCCAATTCATTCGGGATTGGCTGGCCCCAACCACCCTAACAGAGCTCCGCAGCTTTTTGGGTCTTGCCAATTTCTACCGCAGGTTTGTGTTGGGATTCTCTCATATCACTTGGCCCTTGAGTCAAATCACCAAGGGAGGAGGGAAAGAAAAATTATTTTGGTTTGAATCTCAACATAAGGCGTTCGATGATTTGAAGCATCGTCTCTTCTCTACACCAGTGCTCACATTACCAGATGTGCAACAACCATTTGAGATCGAGACAGATGCCTATGACTATGCTATTGGAGTAGTCCTTACTCAATAGGGGCATCCAATGGCATATCACAGTGAGACACTTTCCGATACAGTCCGGAAGTATCCCACTTATGACAAGGAGATGTATTCGATTGTGTAGTCTTGCCGAAAATGGAAGCATTACATTTTGGGAAAGGAAATGGTCATCCACACAGACCACTGACCCTTGCAGTTCATACAGACACAAGTGAAGTTGCAGAATGATCGCCATCAGAAGTGGTCCACATACCTACAACAATTTCATTTAAACATTAAGTACAAGAAAGGAAGCACCAATAATGTTGCAGACTGCCTCAGCCAACCCCCTTTCCTGGTGCTAACCACGGTGCTCAACTCTTGTGGGCACAAGAATTCTGATTGGCCACTTCTCTACAAAAGTGATCCAAAATTCGGCCACACATACAATACGCTCTTGGAGGGTAAGCAAGTTCCTAATTTTCACCTCCATGATGCCCTGCTATGTCACCTGGGACATCTTTATGTTCCTTCAAGCAAGCGTGCCAAGATGATTTGGGAGGCACACTACAGTCGGGTCGCTGGGAATTTCGGGGTTGAGAAAACCATGGCAGTACTACAAAAGTATTTCTATTGGTCAAACCTTCGACAGGATGTCGGGAAGTACATCAAGTCCTGCACTGCTTGCACCATTTCCAAACAGAGCATCAAGAAGCAAGGCCTCTATACTCCATTATCAACCCCTAGTCGACCTTGGGAATCATCTCCATGGATTACATGTTGGGCCTTTCTTCTGCTAAGCATGGCAATGACTGTGTTTTTTTGGTCGTCGACAGATTCTTGAAGATGTCCATTATGATGGCCTGCAAGAAGAATAACACAGCAGAAGCCACTGCTAAACTCTTCGTTTAGCGAGTGTGGGTACACTTTGGGATCCCACAGTCTATCATCTAAGATCGGGACAACAGGTTCCTCAGTACATTTTGGTCTAGCCTATGGTCAATGCTGGACACCAAGCTCACCAAGTCCACATCTTTCCATCCGCAAACTGATAGCCAGACAAAGATCGTCAACCGGATGATTGTACACATTCTGTGCATGTACAACTCAAAGCATCCATGCACATGGGATGAGAGCCTCCATTATGTACAACACAGCTACAACCGGGCTCTCCATAGCTCAACCAGCCACAACCCCTTTTAGGTGGGCTTGGGATTCCCGCCACTATGTCCCATTGACATAGCCATGCCATTTGCGGCTACTCAGGAAGATTCATCCCATGTCCAGTCTAAGGCTGACAAGGCAAACAACTTCATTGAGCACATTCATCACATCTTCCAACATGTTCATGACATCTTGGACAGAGCCAATGCTAAGTGCAAGCAGCGATATGATCAACATCGGGTGCCACACAACTTCCAGGTGGGCGACAAAGTGTGGCTAAATTTGCAAAAGGAGAGCCTCGTTGGACCCTACCGTAAGATTTGCTCGCTCCGATATGGGCCATACACCATCACCAAGGCTATAGGGGACAATTCCTTTGAGATCGGTATTCCACCATTCCTTGGTCTACACCCAGTGTTCAATGTCGACCACCTTTGGCCCTACTTTCCACCTCTATTGGACACATCCGACATGGCAGAACAACTCACACCAACAGAGTTAAACCTAGATTTCATGGAACAAGCCACAACTGATCAGATTATGGACACACAGATCAAGAACACCCGCCAGTAGAGGATCCAGCTATATCGAGTTGTCAAAGCAGGCCAACTCCTTCACCAGGGACCAAGTTCAGTAGAAGTTTCCTCATCTCATGGAGGAACTCAACGCAATGGGGACCATTGCTTCCTAAGGGGGGAGGAATGATCCAAGTGGATATTGGCGGCCACCCGCCTATTCCACTTGGACCCACACCATTGTTTCTTTCAGTTTTTTAGTTCCCTTAATTGTAGCACAATTTACTATTTTTAGTAGTTTTTCGGGTCCTGAACTTCCGGAGCCGTTTTGAGGCCCTAAATGATGTTTTTTGGGAATGAATGCTTCGACAAATATTGTCTACTCCAGCCTCGATATTCCCATTTAGCAGTGTATTCCTTGGATATATCTTTCTAAGGATGTATCATGTGCATGAAACGGAGATAGTATGCCAAAGTTACGACCCCGGGAAATTGATGTACCAATTTACCCTAGCGGGGCCCATATTCTGGTGTTTCATCTCCTAGGGTTAGGTTTTTGGATGTTTAGGGTTTTCCATTATTTCTCAATAATATATAGGCCTTCGAGCCTCATTGTAACACGGAGTTCATAGGCCAGTATCCACCACATATCTTCTCAGAGATAAGCTACCAGCGCCCGATCTATTTTATTTCCATTCTTTCTGTAAGCATATTTCAGTCATTTGTTGTTAATGAAATGAAGTTTTACTTCCGATGCATATCTGCGTTTATGTGTATTACTATATTTCATTGTGTTCCTACATAAATCTGGATCAGTGGTATCAGAGCAATCTGCTCTTTCTCAATCCTTCTTTGCATGTCCCAAATGAGATCGGGGTATAAGGAGTTAGGGCTCGATCTGGTTGAACCGTTGCAAGATCAGCCTCGCAAACCCCGATGGACGCCCATTGGGGAAGAAAAGAAAGATGAGGGAACATGAGATCCTATCAAATTATTGCTCGAGGAGGCCCTCGAGAAACAAAGGAACGCGATGATGGACATCTTTGCCCAAATCCTTCAACAGCTGCCCACTGGAAGCTCATCTACATCCAACATCCACTCTGGAGGCGCCACTCCTTTTAAGGTACAAGTAAACTTTGACATTCCCATATTTGAGGGCCAAATAGATGCAGATGGCGTTGATAGATGGTTGAATCTGCTAGAAGGATATTTCTCGGTTCATGATGTTTCCCACCGAGAAAGGATTATTTTTTCACTCCTTAAATCCGCCCCCCATGTCAAGGACTGGTGGGAAACCTACTGGGAGAAACAAAGAGAGGGGGAACCCTCTCTTTTCTCGGTCGCACCCACTTCGAATTCTTTTCGAGACACCATCAAGGAACAATATTATCCCGTGGGGAGCTATGAGGAAAAATACATACAATGGACTACGTTGCGGCAGCAAAGAGACCAAGATGTGCATGAGCTGACGAATCTGTTCCATAGCCTACGCACAAAGTTGGGTATCAAAGATTCAAAGAAACATTTGGTGTTAAAGTACTGCAGTTGAATTCATAGATACATTCAGGAGGAAATGGAGTTCCTCAACATCTCCTCGCTTGGTGCGGCATACCGGTATGCTTCCAAGATTGAGCAGAAGTTCAAACAGAAGAAGCGAGACTTTGGGTCTGTGAATCAGAAGCAAGGGAAAGGTACCCCCAAACCACCGAACAAACGACCAAGACAAGGCGAAGCGGCCAAGGAAAACCCACCAAAGCTGAAAGAAAAGAACAACATCACGAAGCCAAAAAAGGACATGGGAAAGTGGAGTGAGTTCCATAAAAGCTCCACTCACAACACAAGTGAGGGTCGGGCCAAGAAGTCACTAGTAGCCGAGTTGAAGGCTTCTGACAAGGGGAATGAAAGGGGGAAGCAGATTATCA
The DNA here is from genome assembly GCA_009831015.1 of Picea engelmannii. Lineage (NCBI taxonomy): Eukaryota > Viridiplantae > Streptophyta > Pinopsida > Pinales > Pinaceae > Picea > Picea engelmannii. The sequence goes on from ML776562.1 coordinate 738,011, forward strand.
ATGCGGAGCCCAATGCCATTGTTTCCACCACGGAGATCTAGAAGAAGGAACTAGAAGATCCATAGGAGGTGGAGAGCCTCTTCCATTCCCAGATGTGGGTAAAGTGTTCCCCGTTGCAGTTCATTGTCGACAGCGGGAGCCAGAAGAACCTCATCTCAGTAGAGGTCATGAAATGACTGGGCTTGCCTACCACATCACACCCACAACCATACACCATCGGGTGGCTGCACCAAGGACGGGACCTCCGCGTAAGACAGCAATGTCACCTTCCCTGCAGCATCAAGCCCTTCACGGATGAGGTATTATGTGACATTTCTCCTCTTGATGTTTCTGATGTATTATTAGGCCAACCATACTTGTGGAAGTGACATGTTGTGTATGAGTCCAGGCCTCGTGTTGTTATTATTACTTTGGGAAATAAGATGTACAGGATACCGGAAATAACACCGCCTACAACCATCTCTTTGGTTACTGCAAAACAATGCAGTAAGCTCATTGCCAAAACCAGGAAATTTGTTTTCCTGATGATCCACCCTCAGGGAAAGAAGAATACTGTGGCCACGACCTCCAGACAGGGCCCCTCTACACTACAGCAACAGATGGATAAGGTCATGGAGGAGTACAAGGACATCTTCACCTCCCCCGCAGGGATCCCTCTACACTGTTAGGTCAGGCACCCATCGATCTGACCCCAGGTGCGTTGCTTCCCAATGGACCGATCTATCGGCACTCTATTCTGGAGAATGACGAAATCAAGAGGCAGATTCAGGAGTTGTTGCAGAAAGGTCACATACGGACGAGTTCATTTCTCTATGGTAGCCCGATCGTGCTAGTGCAGAAGAAGGATGGGACTTGGAGACTCTGCATTGATTATCGGGCACTAAAAAAGATCATTGTCTGGAATAGGTACCTGATCCCACGAATTGATGACCTTCTGGACCAACTCAAGGGGGCGAAATATTTCAGCAAGATCGACTTGAAGTCTAGGTATCACCAAGTACCAATCGAACCCTTTGATGTGTGGAAGACTGCCTTCAAATCCAAGGAGGGCCTTTTCGAATGGTTGGTCAGCCTTTCGAGTTCATGAATACCCTTGCAACCTTCATGAGACTAATGGACAACATCTTGCGATCATTCACCAACTCATTTGTAGTGGTGTACTTGGATGACATTCTGATCTTCAGCCAGACTTGGGAAGAGCACCTCCACCACATCTGACAAGTCCTCCAAACACTGTGGCAACACAAGTTGTGTGCCAATTTGGAGAAGTGCACTTTTTACATGACCCAGGTTCAGTATCTGAGATACATTATTGATGAGCAGGGGGTGCATGTGGATCCAGCCAAGATCCAAGTCATTCGGGATTGGCCGACCCCAACCACCCTAACAGAGCTCTGCAGCTTTTTGGGTCTTGCCAATTTCTACCGCAGGTTTGTGTTGGGATTCTCTCATATCACTTGGTCCTTGAGTTAAGTCACCAAGGGAGGAGTGAAAGAAAAAATATTTTGGTATGAATCTTAACAGAAGGTGTTCGACGATTTGAAGCATTGTCTCTACTTTGCACCAATGCTCACATTACCAGACGTGCAACAACCATTTTAGATCGAGACAGATGCCTCCGACTATGCTATTGGGGCAGTCCTTACTTAACAGGGGCATCCAGTGGCATATCACAGTGAGACACTTTCCAATACAATCCAAAATTATCCCACTTATGACAAGAAGATGTATTCCATTGTGCAGGCTTGTCGACAATGGAAGCATTACATTTTGGGAAAGGAAACGGTCATCCACACAGACCTCCAACCCTTTCAGTTCATACAGACACAAGGGAAGTTGCAGAACGATCGTCATCAGAAGTGGTCCACATACCTTCAACAGTTTCATTTGAACATTAAGTACAAGAAATGAAGCACCAATAATGTTGTAGACTACCTCAGCCAACCCCTTATACGGTGCTAACCACGATGCGCAACTCTTGTGGGCACGAAACTTTCGATTAGCTGCTTCTCTACAACAGTGATCTAGAATTCGGCCACACATACAATACGCTCTTGGAGGGTAAGAAAGTTCATCATTTTCACCTCCAGGATGCCCTGCTATGTCACCTGGGACATATTTGTGTTCCTTCAAGCGAGCATGCCCTAAACGACATTTTTTGGGCATGAATGCTCCGGCGAATATGGCCTCAAAACGGATCTAGAAGTTCAGGACCCGAAAAATAGTTGCAATTAAGGAAACTGAAAAACCGAAAGAAACAATGGTGTGGGTCCAAGTGGAATAGGTAGGTGGCCACCAATATCCACCTGGATCATTCCTCCCCCCTTAGGAAGCATTGTTCCCCATTGCGTTGAGTTCCTCCATGAGATGAGGAAACTTCTGTTGAACCTGGTCTCTGGTGAGCCACTTGCCCTGGTGAAGGAGTTAGACTGCTTTGACAACTCGATATAGCTGGATCCTCTGCTGGTGGTTGTTCTTGATCTATGTGTCCATAATCTGATCAGTTGTGGCTTGTTCCATGCAATCTGGGTTTAACTATGTTGGTGTGAGTTGTTCTGCCATGTCGGATGTGTCCAGTAGAGGTGGAAAGTAGGGTTGAAGGCGGTCGACATTGAACATTGGGTGCAAACCAAGGACTGGTGGAATAATTAGCTCAAAGGAATTGTCTCCTACAGGCTTGGTGATGGTGTATGGCCCATATCGAAGCAGGCGAATATTGCAGTAGGGTCCAGTGAGGCAATCCTTTTGAAAATGTAGCCACACATTGTCACCCACTTGGAAGTTGTGTGGCACCCGATGTTGATCATGTCATTGCTTGTACTTAGCATTGGCTCCATCCAAGATGTCATGAACCTGTTGGTGAATGTGTTGAATGCGCTCAATGAAGTTGTTTCCCTTGTCATCCTCAGACTGGACATGGGTTGAATATGTCTGAGTAGCCGCAAATGGCATGGCTACATCAATGGGACATAGTGGTTGGAATCCCAAGCCCACCTGAAAGGGGTTGTGGTTGGTTGAGCTATGGAGAACCCGGTTGTAGCTGTGTTGTACATAGGGGAGGCTCTCATCCCATGTGCATGGATTCTTTGAATTGTACATGCACAGAATGTGTACAATCATCCAGTTGACGACCTATGTCTGGCCATCAGTTTGCGGATGGAAAGTTGTGGACTTGGTGAGCTTGGTGTACAGCATCGACCAGAGGCTAGACCAAAATGTACTGAGGAACCTGTTGTCACGATCTGAGATGATAGACTATGGGATCCCAAAGTGTACCCACACTCGCTCACAGAAGAGTTTAGCAGTGGCTTTTTTTGTGATATTCTTCTTGCAGGCCATCATAATGGACATCTTTGATAATCTGTCGACGACCACAAAAACACAAGTCATTGCCATGCTTAGTAGAAGGGAGGCTCGAAATGTAATCTATGGAGATGGATTCTTAAGGTCGACTAGGGGTGGGCAGTGGAGTATAGAGGCCTTGCTTCTTGATGGTCAGTTTTCCAATGGCGCAAGCAATGCAGGACTTGATTTAATTCCCGACATCTTGTCGAAGGTTCATCCTATAGAAATAATTTTGCAGTACTACCACGATTTTCTCGACCCCGAAATGCCCAGCGACCTGACTGTAGTGCGCCTCCCAAATCATCTTGGCATGCTTGCTTGAAGGAACACAAAGATGTCCCAGGTGACATAGCAGGGCATCCTGTAGGTGAAAATTAGGGAGTTTCTTACCCTCCAAGAGTGTATTGTATGTGTGGCCAAATTCTGGATCACTTTTGTAGAGAAGCAACCAATCGGAAGTCTCGTGTCCACAAGAGTTGAGCATCGTGGTTAGCGCCAGGATAGGGGGTCGGTTGAGGCAGTCTGCAACATTATTGGTGTTTCCTTTCTTGTACTTAATGTTCAAATGAAACTGTTGCAGGTATGTGGACCACTTCTGATGGTGATCGTTCTGCAACTTCCCTTATGTCTGTATGAACTGCAAGGGTCAGAGATCTGTGTGGATGACCGTTTCCTTTCCCAAAATGTAATGCTTCCATTGTCGGAAATCCTGCACAATAGAATACATCTCCTTGTCATAAGTGGGATACTTCCGGACTGTATTGGAAAGTGTCTCACTGTGATATGCCACTGGATGCCCCTGTTGAGTAAGGACTGCCCCAATAGCATAATCGGAGGCATATGTCTCGATCTCAAATGGTTGGTGCACATCTGGTAATGTGAGCACTTGTGTAGAGAAGAGATGATGCTTCAAATCATCGAATGCCTTCTATTGAGATTCAAACCAAAAGAATTTTTCTTCCACTCTTCCCTTGGTGACTTGACTCAAGGGCCAAGTGATATGAGAGAATCCCAACACAAACCTGCAGTAGAAATTGGCAAGACCCAAAAAGTTGTGGAGCTCTGTTAGGGTGGTTGGGGTTGACCAATCCTGAATGACTTGGATCTTGGATAAATCCACATGCACCCCCCGCTCATCAATAATGTATCCCAGATACTAAACCTGGGTCATGCCAAAAGTGCACTTCTCCAAATTGGCACACAATTTGTGTTGCCGCAGTGTTTGGAGGACTTGTCGGATGTGGTGGAGGTTCTCTTCCCAAGTCTGGTTGAAGATCAGAATTTCATCCAAGTACACCACTACAAATGATTTGGTGAATGGTCGCAAGATGTCGTCCATTAGTCTCATGAAGGTTGCAGGGGCGTTCATCAACCCAAAAGGCATGACCAACCATTCGAAAAGGCCCTCCTTGGATTTGAAGGTAGTCTTCCACACATTAGAGGGTTCAATTGGTACCTGGTGATACCCAGACTTTAGGAGTGTAGTCCTCGGATAGATCTTTCTAACGATGTATCATGTGCGTCAAACGGAGATAGTATGCCAAAGTTACGACCCTGGAAATTGATGTACCAATTTACCCCAACGAGGCCCATATTCTGGTGTTTCATCTCCTAGGGTTAGGTTTTTGGATGTTTATGGTTTTCCATTGTTTCTCAATAATATATAGGCCTTTGAGACTCATTGTAACACAGATTTCATAGGCCAGTAGCCGCCACATGTCTTCTCAGAGATAAGCTACCAGCGACCGAGCTATTTTATTTCCATTCTGTCTGTAAGCATATTTCAGTCATTTGTTTTTAATGAAATGAAGTTTTACTTCCATTGCATATCTGCGTTTATGTGTATTTATGTATTTCATTTTGTTCTTGCATAAATCCGGATCATACGATAATATCCAAGTATAAAAAATATTAACAATTAAGATAGACATGTTGAAACAATGATCAATAAGGATTCAAGGTATTTATCTGCACATGAGATAAACTAGTCAGCCATGATAACATAAACAAATTGCAGCGAACTCAAACAAATGAGAAAGTTACCTCAAATAAGCCTTCAACTTCCATTGTTAAGTTCTTTTTTGATACTCTATGAGCCACCCATGTTATCCACAGACTGTCAAATCCAAAGAGAAAATCTGTAAGGTATGAATGATGAAAAGATTGAATAAATTAATCTCTCATGCTCCTAGCATACCTCTCATGATTTCCTCCTCTTTTTTATGGTTGTTTGTTGCCTCTTTTATCTTATTTGCTAGGAAGTTCGAGCGATTGAGACCGTTTAACCAACTGCAGCCCAAGCGTTTGACGTTTTTCTCTATTTGATAAATAATATTTATTAAAAACTCATTATCCAATTTTATGTACGTGTCAATGTTGGAAGGTTCCAACGTTCTTTGATTCTTCGTTGGTTCTAATATGATAGCATGCATCCATGATTGTGCAATTTTACATTGAAATGGACGTGTCCCGAATCATGTTGATCATAACCTTCTATACACTTACTCCTTTATCCATAAAACATTCTGCAACCTTTTGGAAATATTTCATAGTCGCATCAAGATGGGGAAATATGGTGACTAGGTAGCTCGATGGTTGCTTCAAGTTCCTTTTCGTCATCATAACTATATCCCAGCAATACATACATGCAAAGCGACCTGATCCCAAGTAGAGATCTACTTCATCTATTGCATTTTTAACATCATTTTGTTGGTCTCTTAGATGCAATTTTATTTTGAAGGTGAAAGTCATCTATCGAAAAATCGCCCAGAGATTGTACAAACTAGAGATCCCTTGGTTGTATCTAAAACAATTTTTGGGGCACATATCATCACTTGCATGCACCACCTGTCCTACATTTTATAGAAGGAGGCATCGCTAATTTGTGAACATGTATTTATCAGGAAATATTCAATTATGATTTAAATGGGTTATTCAATCAAAAACAATGAAGAAAGAGGAGCTTGATTTTGTTTGGAGGATTGCATTTAAATGTAATACCCTCGAGCATCAATCAATGTAATTTTAAGGCAATCATATCATCTTCATCACACTCAATACATAATCATTCCCATGCAAAAGAGCAGGGCCCCTTTTTTATTTTGTTGGGGGAAGACAGACTAGGTTTATGTTTGAATTGAAAATTTGGTCTCGACTTTGTAACAATTGCACTTGTATCGAATGGTTGATTCCCATCTTTTCCAGTGGAAAACATTCTCCACAAAACTATTTCTAGATAAAATCCAAAATAAGACTATTGGAGAGTATGTACTTTACACGAGCCTTCATGAGGTCCTTTGTAGAAATTTTTTATATATGGATTGAATATTAATTATGGCAACAATTATGTACATTATGTTAATACTTCAATAGAAAATTTCTTACTAAAAAACATTTACACATATAACCTAACCATAATCTCTATTATCAAACACTTATATGTATATTGTGAAACTATTGTAATTAATAAAACAAATAAGTAAATTCCAAAAAAAATCTTACTAACTTGACAAAGGTTAGAGATCTTTGTCAAAGGATCAAAAACCATGAATTAGAATGAGTAAGAACAAATTTATTTAGAAGGGGAGAAAATATGGGTCGACACGACAAAGATGAGAATTATGCATGTACAAATATCATGTGTTTTTAAATACAAAAATGGTTAGGAAATGTTTTTAAATTTAAAAATAGTTTACAATTAATATTGAAAATTTAGTAATATTATAATATTAATTAAAATTTCATTTTCATACCCTAGATGGAGTGTCAATTACAACATGATATGCATTTATATGTGATCTGGAGGTTGAAGCAGGTGAAATCGACTGCTTCGAGAACTATACTAACTCCATTCTATCTTCGTATGGATTTTCTTCATCTCAAGCTTGGACATAACAGCATGGTACCTATGATTGGTCATCTCCAGATGAGCGATAGTTGGCGACGATGGTTGAGGTACTATAGTGTGTTTGCCTACACTCTTATTCCCATGGAAAAATCCGATGGCACAAAGGAATTTAGAGCCACCATTGATGGTGTTTGGAATCAGGGCAAGTCGAGTGGTGTGTTTATTATGGTGAGTTGACACATATTGGGATATCTCTCTCCCATTTTGGTTCTAGCAATTTATGCACTAGAAGCTCCCATGGTTCGTTGGTGGGAGAGATGTAGTGTACCCTTTTCACTACCGAGGTTTTCAAACCTCTCAGTTACCATTCTATACATGGATTTTTACATAATTCATACAGACATTATAAGCACATGCATTTAAACAATTAAACACACTTAAATCTCAGAGTAAAATATATACGTTACTGCTACAATTAAACAAGCCATAGCATTCAACAGTAATTCATTTACACAGCGGAAAACATGATAACATATCCAGAAGAGTCATGAAAATGTGATAAAACATAGTCAGATACTTATCTGCTGACAGTGAAGAAATCCACCAACCAAATGCAGGCCTCCCACGAACCTCCCAGTCGTAGACCGCACTGCTCCTCAACTCAACAGTGGGTCACCCCCGAGATGGGACTGAGCTCCACCCCAGGGCAAGGAATCCAGACTCGGGCTGAGGTTATAGGGAATTCAGTCATACACAACCACCAGGAAGAAATCTCTCCCAGGAATCTCCCACGCTCACTGCCCACAGACCCTCATTCCCCACATGTCTGTTCCACCCCAGGAGAGTGCACCTTCTCTGTCACCTGAACAGTCCTTCGGCTGCCAGTCTCCCTTACCTTGGGTTACAGGAACAGACCGGACCGGAAGTCTCTGGGATCTATGGCAGCTACAGGGTTCCTTCCAAGAGTTCTCTCCTTCCTCTGCGCACTCTCTCACCTGGAGGAGTCGCTCACAGGCCAACAAGCCTCACGCAGTCCAGTACTGCGTGGTCACAACAACCCACGGGGAAAATAGACACGAGCTATCTAGCAGGTTTAACAATGGTGGATGGTCTCACGGATTGGCTCCACACATAGGCTCGGCGCTCAGACAGAGGATGTTTCGGCCTTTCAGAATTCAACACACACACAATCTATTCCCGAAATCAATACAGACTATTTAATTTCCCGTTCCAGAACAGAGGAATACACCAGTTTCCTCAGAGCCAGATACAGGCTTCCTCGAACTAGTTCGGCGATGGCAAATGGGTCTCACGGTCACGGCTTCGGGACAGAGAGGTACGGATTATTCAGAACAATCACAGGCTTTCCATCTCTCAGGGACGCACGAGGTATTCTTTGCAAAGGTCGAGTTAATCGTACTGCTCAGAGCCTGTATACGCTCAGGCAGTCGGGTGGAATGAAGGAGGAATCCCCCTCACAGCTCATCTTGGTCGTGTTATCTGCATGCATCAGGGCTGACACTTGTCACCCTTGGAACTGCATGCGTTCCATCAGCCTGCATCCCTTTTGCACGCTTTCCCTTTCCAAAACTTAGGATAAACAGAAATGCACATGTCTCTTTTTGAAATAATATTAAAATATTATTTCCCAGGCTTAAGCCCCCTAGGCTCAACACTTAGCGCATTTCCCACCTTCCAGCCCCTAGTTTATTGCCCACTCTATGGACGCTCAGTCCCCCTTCACTCATTCATCATGGTCGGTCTGCACCTGGCGGTGTTTATATTTTATTGATTATTCTGCATACATACAAGTACAACAGCAGGCTCCTGGCCCTCAAACACTTAGGCTTCCTGGCCTAACAAACACATAAGCCTTCCGGCTTATACAAAACTTGGCTCACCAGCCTATAGAGAACATTTACAATTCATTTCATATATCATGATCTGTAACGGGGCTCGGCCTTGGGGACACTACAATCCCCCTCCCCTTATTTTTGCACTGTCCTTAGTGCCACTTTACATCGTATCTGCAAGTTCTCCAAAATTTTCAAAAAGATGTGGGTACTCTGCCCGCATAACATCTGCATTCTCCCATGTCGCGTCCTCAGGACAGTACCAGTTCCACTGGACCTTTACAAGCTCTATAGCTCGATTCTGGAGTTGTTTGCTTTTCCTGTCCAATATGTGTACAGGATGCACTTGCAAGACACCTTCTGGTTCCACCTGGATCAAAGTCCAATCGATAACATGATTAGTATCAGGTACATATTTCTTAAGCAGTGAAACATGAAACACATTATGTACAGTCATAGATGCAGGTAATGCAAGCATGTATGCAACTGGCCCAATCCTTTCCAGGATCGCGAATGGCCCACAAAATCTTGCTGCCAACTTGGCGCAATTTCCCAATTTCAGGGAACTCCTGTTAGTTTACACTTTCAGGAAAACATGGTCACCCACTTTGAATTCTCTATGGGTTATGTTACTATCAGCGTAACTTTTCTGCCTATCCTGGGCAGCTTTCAGATTCTGCTTGATTTTTATCATTTGATCTTCCATCTCTTTGAGTAGTTCAGGTCCAACTACTATTCTGTCAGTTGGATTATCCCAGCTCACTGGAGTGTTGCACTTTCTTCCATACAGTGCTTCGAATGGGCTCATCTTCAGAGATGCATAATACCCATTATTGTAGGCAAATTCTACCAAATGCAGGTAGTCTTCCTACCTTGATGGTTTATCCATCACATACATTCTCAGCATGTCTTCTATTACTCTGTTTACTCTCTCTGTTTTTCCATCAGACTCGGGATGATATGCTGTACTGAAGTTCAGATTCGTTCTGAATCCCTTGAACAGTCCTCTCCAGAAATTCGAAGTGAATTTCGGGTCCCTATTAGACACAATTGTCTTAGGAATTCCATGCAAGCGTGCAACTTCTTTTAAAAATATATCAGCAACATTTGCTGCTCTGTGGGTGGTTTTTAGTGGAGTAAAATGGGCAGATTTAGTAAGCTTGTCCACCACCACCATGATCGAATCATGCTGCTTGCTTGTTCTGGGAAATCCTGTGATAAAATCCATTGTTACCACATCCCATTTCCACTCAGGAATAGGTAAAGGCTGCAACAACCCTGCTGGGTGTCTGTGCTCAGCCTTGACCTTCTGGCATTCCATACATCTGGCGATGTATTCAGCAATTTCCTTCTTCATACCTGGCCAAAAATAATGGCTTTTGACTACTTCCACAGTCTTCTAATATCCAGGATGTCCATCATAAACCATGTTATGCATATCCTTTAGAATTGCCAGCTTCAACTCTTGGTCATTGGGTACATACACTCTGTTTTTATACATAAGTAGACCCTCATTTCCTAAGGTATAGCCTTCCTCTATCTGTGGTCTCTCATGTTGTTGTAGCTTTGCTACAAGTCTTTTGTACTGCAAATCAGCACTTGCAGCCTCCACAATTCTGTCTTTAATCTCATTTATGTACATGCTAATGGCAGTAGCATGTAATTCATGCACTTTCCTGCTGAGTGCATCAGCCACCTTATTTTCTTTCCCTTTGATATGCTTGATATCAAAGTCATATTCACACAGAAATTCCATCCATCTAATTTGCTTGGCATTTAAGGTTGGTTGATCAAATAAATATTTCAGACCGTTGTGGTCTGTTCTTAATTCGAATCTCTTGCCCATCAGGTAATGTCTCCATTTCCTCAAGGCATGGACGATTGCTGCCAGCTCCAAATCATGGGTGGTATAATTCTTCTCATGCTCCTTCAACTTTTGGGATTCATAGCAAACTACAAATCCTTCTTGGCTGAGAACTCCTCCCAGCCCCTCCTTACACACATCTGTGCACACTACATAATCCTTGTCTGGATATGCAATCTTCAGGATTGGAGCACTAGTGAGCAGTTGCTTCAGTTACTGGAATATGCTCTCACATTGTTCAGTCCACTGGAACTTCTTCTCCTTCCTTTGCAAGGAAGTGATAGCATGAGCTATCCTTGAAAATCCGGCTATGAACCTCCTATAATAACCTGCTAGACCCATAAAGGATCTAACTTATGTCACATTTCTTGGCGCTGGCCACTCTTGAATGGCCTGTACCTTCTCAGGATCCA
>ML776562.1:749637-766654 GCA_009831015.1 Picea engelmannii
TTAAGCACATGAAGACAGCAGGCGCGTTGGACAGTCCAAACGGCACCACAGTGAACTCATAATGACCGTACCTTGTTCTGAAGGCAGTCTTGCTGATGTCTTCATCTTTTATCCTCAGTTGATGATATCCAGATCGAAGATCTCTTTTTGAAAATACTTTCTCATCCTTTAACTGATCAAAAAGATCATCAATCCTTGGCAGAGGATATTTGTTTTTTACAATGACTTTATTCAACTGTCGAAAGTCAATGCACAGCATCATCGTCCCTTCTTTCTTCTTCACAAATAGGACTGGGGCTCCCCACGGTGACACGTTGGGACGAATGTAACCTTTCTTTAGTAGCTCTTCGAGCTGCAGTTGCAACTCTTTCAGCTCTGGTGTGCTCATTCTATAAGGAGCCTTTGAAATTGGAGTTGCTCCAGGCATCAGATTTATAGAAAAGTCAATGTCCCTCTTCAGAGGTAGTCCAGGCACCTCCTGAAACACGTCCTCAAACTCTTTGAGCACCCTATGTTCTTCCAGATTCGAGACCATATTTTGGAATACTTCTTCCACCTGGGCTGCAAATAATTGACAGCCTTTCCGGTAACATTTCTTCAGCTGCATGGTTGAGATTTCTTTAACATCCACGGCTCTGGGAATTCCTTGGATTGTTACCTGGTTTCCTTCTTCGTCTAGACATGTGAATCTCTTGTTACGACAATCCAGAAGGGCATGGTTCTGGTCCAACCAGTCCATCCCAATTAAGCAATCATATGAGCTTAAAGGTAGAATGTTCAATTCAGCCTTAATGCTCATTCCTTTCATATCCACCGAACAGAACTTAACCAATTCAGTGACCTTCCTCTTGGTCCCTGTGGCTAACTGCACTAACCAAGACTTCTCATGTTTTATCTTCATTAGATGCAAACTTTCCACCACCCTAGGATCTACATAACTATGGCTAGGCCCTGAATCAATCAAAATAACAAGTGGTCGGTTGTTGATCATGCCTTCCACTTCAATCATGTGCGATTGAAATTCTGCTTGCTTATTGTCCAGGGTTGCGTAGATCCTCGGCATTCTGCTGCCCATATCCTCCACTGTTTCAGATTGTTGAACAATATGGACAGTTCTTGCTTTGTCTTTTCTGTGGGGGCAGTCTCTGTACCTATGATTCCCTTTACAGCCCCAACACTCCATGGGTGGAGGTCTTGGCATTTGCTCACTCCCTTCAACTTTCCTGGGCTCTTTAAAAGATGACTGTCCCCAAGGACTGTTTCTGAAAAATGAAGGCTTGCTTCCCTTCTGCCTCTGTTCTTTCTTAAACCTCTTTTGGTCATTCCAAGCCTTCCGAAAGGTAGGCTTTTCCCTTTGCTGTTCATATAGGCATTTCGCCCTTCTTATGGTTTCTTCCATGGTCTTAGGATCATCATATTGAATCTTGTCACCAATGGAAGATGGAAATCCACTTAGATACCTCTGAATCTTCACAGCCTCATCTTTGATGAATGGAACATACCTCAGTAGTTCCAGAAAACTTCGTTCATACTCATCAATAGTCATACTGCCCAACTTGAGTTTGAAGAACTCCTTCATCTTTCTGTCATAGTATCTTTTAGTCAGGTATTTCTTCTTGAAATACCTCTTAAATTCCTTCCAAGTGACCTCTTTCTCTCTGATGTGTTGTACCTGCAAAAACTGGTCCCACCACATGGACGCTTTTATTTTCAACTGGTACATCGCAATTCTTCCCTCTGCATGGGAAGAATAATTCTGCAGCTGGAAGTATTTCTTCATGCCCAACAACCAAGTTTCAGCATCTTCCTCCTTCTTATGCTCTCCATCGAATGTTGGAGGTTTAATTTTGTTCATCTCTCCCTTCAGTTATTCCTTTCCAGATTTTTGATGTTTTCTGGTAGGGGACGGGCTCTAACCGTTGTGTGTCTCCCTGTCCGAATGTTTTTGGGAGTGACTGTGATGTCGGCTACCACTCCTCGATCCACTTCTTCTCCCATGATTTCTGTGACTCTCTGTCGTACCTGAGTCTCTTCCCATCTCAAGTTTCTTCTCTATTCTTTCCAGGCTCTTTAGGAATCTCAAGTTTAATTCCCCTTGCCGATCCTTGACTTTCATGAGATTTCGGCTATCATCTCGGTGCTCCTTGGCCTCTCTTTCCAGCCCTTCAATTATTTTCATCATATGTCCTTCCTTATCCATCTCTTTTCCATGCCCATTAGAGTTCGATCCTTCGACTCCCAGGTTAACATCCTTTCCTTCTCATTCATCTTCTATTTCAGGGGTAAACTGCACTTTTCCCCACTCCATACTCGGCGCAGGAATTCGAAGCTTTGTTGAACTCTGCACACGCACTGTGCAATTCAATTGTCAGGCCATTAAACCTTCATGAACAACCACAATATTTATAAACCAGTTCGGACAAAATAAAAGACATTTCGTTTTAAACAAGTTTCTTGAACTGGAAATATTATGTATCTCTCCCATTTCTTTACATTTAAAGCAATTTCCAACAGTTTTGGCACTCGTCAGTCTTCTGCAATATAACGCGCAGACGATTCGAATTTTTCGAGCCTTCGTCTCTTGACAATTCGTCATATTTCATAAGCATTGATGTTTAATAAGGTGTTTCAATTTCACGAATTGTTTGAGCTCTGTTCAACTCTATATTTTCCGGTGTTCGTAACTTCATTTTTCAGTATTTCGAGACTTTCGAAACCTTGAGTTTCGGGGTTTCGGAGTTTCGGTACGGGAGAAATCCCGTTTCACTCTCCTTCCCCACCCCCGACTTCCGAAATTCCGATTTATTATTCTACGACTCCACAGCACAGTTGTCGCCCTCAACCGTAGTGGTATGTGGTGTGTTTCAGAGGATCCTCGTCACCTTCGGTGACGTCATTAGGGTCCCACCACTCTTGTCTTGTATCCCTACTCGCGGGCACGTGGTACTCTTCATGCATCTACATGGAACATCTCCCGATTGAAGCTTCGGGTGTCGAGGTTTCGTGATCCCCGACGACATGAGTTCCTGTCCTCCCGAACTCTCGATCCCCGATTTGCCGATGCGCCTTTGCCTTAGCCCCCGGCTATGCATAGGTCCATGTGACCGCCTCTCATAAGACCACAGTCTTTTACTCTTATCGGGGTTTCAGACTTTCCACTGCCGAAACACTTACATCCTCAGGGTTCGCGATTCCCCGAACCCCGATTTTCGATACATCGATGCAGTGCGCCATCTGTTCCCCCTGTTGGTGGCTATGGCCCACACTCCTTTGACAATCGAGAAATCGCGTTTCGCGATATCGAAACTTCAACTGCAATTGTTCCCGGAAATTATGAAGTTCCAAACCCTGATGTGGGCTGACATCTGTCCTCCTCGCAATTGTTGGAGACTATTTGGAAGTCGCGTTTCAGAGTTTCACGACCCCCGCTGCTGCAATCTTCTCGTCATCAAGAACCATGATACGTCGATATCCGATGCTCGTGGGAATTCACTCTACCACGTCACTGTCCCCTCGTCGCCCTTTCGGACATCGCGAGATCGTGATTCCTGATGCGACGATTTCTATGTCTCTAGAGTCCACGAAGTGTCGAACCCCGACTCCTCTCGGATCTTCTGATGCATGTCCACCCAAGATTCACGGCTATGATTTCTTCGGTGTTTCGAGACTCACAAGGTCTTGGTTCTCTTGACTTCTAAAACCCCGATGACTCCAATATTCCGATGCCTCTCCGGGACTTCTCCTCTACCCATGAGGACTTAAACCCTGTGCAACTTCTATCAACTCGGACGGTTGACGGGTAATCCCACAGTGATCTTACGACTCACGATCCTCTCGAGTTTAAACTCTTGGTGTGGCCATAACCTCCTGTGCAGTATCCAAAGGCTTTAAACCTTGTGCACATTCTCCAGATATGATGGTTACAATGGTTCGCCTTCCCTCCCGAACATATCCTACGGTTCTAACACCACCGGCATGGAGTCCTCTCTCTCTGTGGACTCATACCACACTGGCTGCGGTTTCATAACGTCGCCATACCTCCTGAGCTTTAAAAGAAACTCGTCAAGTATCTCCTTAACGCTTCGGAGCAACCCAGGGTATGAAATTGGCCATTCCAAACCCAATTTCCTTCTCATTCTTGGTACAAAGACCACTCCACTGGCCCATCTAGGCTCAGCATCGAAACCTTGGCTCTGATACCAATTTGTAGTGTACCCTTTTCACTACCGAGGTTTTCAAACCTCTCAGTTACCATTCTATACATGGATTTTTACATAATTCGTACAGACATTATAAGCACATGCATTTAAACAATTAAACACACTTAAATCTCAGAGTAAAATATATACGTTACTGCTACAATTAAACAAGCCATAGCATTCAACAGTAATTCATTTACACAGCGGAAAACATGATAACATATCCAGAAGAGTCATGCAAATGTGATAAAACATAGTCAGATACTTATCTACTGACAGTGAAGAAATCCACCAACCAAATGCAGGGCTCCCACGAACCTCCCAGTCGTAGACTGCACTGCTCCTCAACTCAACAGTGGGTCACCCCCGAGCTAGGACTGAGCTCCACCCCAGGGCAAGGAATCCAGACTCAGGCTGAGGTTACAGGGAATTCAGTCATACACAACCACCAGGAAGAAAGCTCTCCCAGGAATCTCCCACGCTCACTGCCCATAGACCCTCATTCCCCACATGCCTGTTCCACCCCAGGAGAGTGCACCTTCTCTGTCACCTGGACAGTCCTTCGACTTCCAGTCTCCCTTACCTTGGGTTACAGGAACAGACCGGACCGGAATTCTCCGGGCTCTATGGAAGCTACAGGATTCCTTCCAGGAGTTCTCTCCTTCCTCTGCGCACTCTCTCACCTGGAGGAGTCGCTCACAGGCCAGCAAGCCTCACGCAGTCCAGTACTACGTGGTCACAACAACCCACGGGGAAAATAGACACGAGCTATCCAGCAGGTTTAACAATGGCGGATGGTCTCACGGATTGGCTCCACACATAGGCTCGGCGCTCAGACAGAGGATGTTTCGGCCTTTCATAATTCAACACACACAGAGGATATTCCCAAAATCAACACAGACTATTTAATTTCTCGTTCCAGAACAGAGGAATACACCAGTTTCCTCAGAGCCAGATACAGGCTTCCTCAAACTGGTTCGGCGATGGAAAATGGGTCTCATGGTCACGGCTTTGCGACAAAGAGGTACGAATTATTCAGAACAATCACAGGCTTTCCATCTCTCAAGGATGCACGAGGTATTCTTTGCAGAGGTCGAGTTAATCGTATTGCTCAGAACCTGTACACGCTCAGGCATTCGGGTGGAATGGAGGAGGAATCCCCCTCACGGCTCATCTTGGCCGTTTTATCTGCATGCACCAGGGCTGACACTTGTCACCCTTGGAACTGCATGCGTTCCATCAACCTGCATCCCTTTTTGCATGCTTTCCCTTTACAAAACTTAGGATAAACAGAAATGCACATGTCTCTTTTTGAAATAATATTAAAATATTATTTCCCAGGCTTAAGCCCTCTAGGCTCAACACTTAGCCCCTTTCCCACCTTCCATCCCCTAGTTTCTTTCCCACTCTGTGGACGCTCAGTCCCCCTTCACTCATTCATCATGGTCGGTCTGCACTTGGCGGTGTTTATATTTTATTGATTATTCTGCATACATACAAGTACAACAGCAGGCTCCTGGCCCTCAAACACTTAGGCTTCCTGGCCTAACAAACACATAAGCCTTCCGGCTTATACAAAACTTGGCTCACCAGCCTATAGAGCACATTTACAATTCATTGCATATATCATGATCTGTAACGGGGCTCGGCCTTGGGGACACTACAAGAGAGCTCGCTCTCGTCGGAGCAGCAACACTCGTAATACACAGACATAGTAATCCTCATTTTTTTAGGGACCTAACCTCCCTAACCCCTCACGTAGGTAGAATAATATATTTTCCATGTAATAAAGGCCAATATTAATAAGGCCTAGTAATAAGGAAGAATAAGTCAAATGTAAGAAGACCTAATACAAGCTTCCGCTTCTAGAAGATCTTCCTATAGAATTTTATTTTGGTTGATAGATTTAGTATAAATAGGAGTCAAGGGAATGAGAAGGTTTTGTCTTGAGAATTATTGTAATAAAGTGTTGCTATACTGAAGATTGCCCCCTTGAAGAGGCAAGTGAACATTGTTTCCTATCAATAAAGGTATTATTTTGGTGTTGTGGTTTGATCTATTGTGTTGTTCCGTTGTTATTCTCTGAAATATTTATGTTTTCAGCTATTATAATAGATCTAGTACCTTACAAGTCGTATCAGAGCACTTTCCTTGGTAGAAAATTGTGGGTTTTTTTTCCAGGGTAGAGACGTATTCTGGCATCTTAAAGCTACAGAGATATGTCGTTCAACACATAAATATGTGGTCCGAGAAGCATACACACAGGAACTACAAGAGGTACTTAAGCACACATTGTTGGCCACCCTTGTAACCCTTGTTGGTACCCCTTCGAGTGGTAGCGCATCGGAAAACACATATATATGGATCAACTTAGATATATTGAAAGCCTTTGTAGATAAACAATCGACCACATTACTGCTATAGTGTCACCGAGAACATCACTCAGGAATATACTCTCTAGTACCTGGGTAGTCAGGGAGTATGGCTAAGGGCACGTACTAGCCTCCTTAGTTGGTGATCTAAGATATTGGGTCGAGTACTACTGTTGGACCCCTCACGTATATCAGAGAGCTATAGCACAGGGCAAACCCTTATCTGTAGAAACCCTAGATACCCTAACCCTTGGGATGAAAACAAAAACAAAACATACAAGATCAATTGTCGTGCAATTGTGCCTCCTACATTTTGGTTGTGAAATTCCTACACATTCCTTCATGTTAAGCATTTGGCCATTTCGTCACTACGATATTATTCATATTGGAGTATAACTTTGCACGAGTAAAAAAAAAAATTATGGATCCTGCCAGCACCATTATTTGAGACCTATTTCATTGTATTCCTCTCTTTGCCCTGATCGCAATTATACCTATCATTTTCAACGATTTTTTTTTCCGTGGACCTGACTCCTTTCCAACAACCCTATTTGGCATCTATCTTATTGACTTCCTCTCTTTGGACTTATCATAGTGGTATCAATCATTAGTAACCCCTTTCTATGTGGTCCCACTTTTCCCCCTGTGTCATCCCCATGGCCCATACTCGCAACCAAGATTGGGAACAATGTCTCACCGCCTTGGAAAAAGCTCATGAACAATCTCAAATTGATATTTATTCCATTACTTCTAGTATTGGTAACCTCAACTCATTGCTTGATCTGTTCAAATCACTTCCCACATCCATCACCCAATTGATCACCACATGTCAGCAATGTCAGAATGTAGTCAACAATTTGATTGTTGTGTTTAAACCCACCCTATATCCTTTCTCTTCTTCCACACCTTATAACCCTGACGGTCCTGAATCCTCCCAGTCCACCTCTTATCCTCACCACCACTTTCAGCAGGACCTGCGCCCCCCTCGCATGGAGGTGAACAAATTTGATGGCTCAGATCCCCCAGGCTAGGTCACTCAAATCGAACATTATTTCTCTTTGTACAACATTATTGATGAGTTGGCCAAACTCAGGTATGATGTTCTCCATCTAGATCTGAAATGTTGGCAATGGTGGAAATGGTGGCAATGGAGAAAAAATTCATGCCAAAGGTATGTGGCTTGGACACAATTTGTTGCAAAAATTTATGAACACTTTGACACTAACACCCACCATTTAGACCATTTAACAAAGTTGAAACAATCTGGCACAGTGGAAGAATTTATAGCTACTTTTGAGCGATTGGCTTTCCGCACAAAGGGCATGTATGATGTTTCTTTTTGAGAATGCTTTATCAGTGGTCTCAAGGATGATATTTTTTCCCATGTCCTCTTGGTTCGCCCTCAAAGTTAGGTGGAATCTACTAAAAGAGCAAAGGCATCACAATAGGTTGTCTCTTCTCAAACCAAAAAACCATCCTTTATTCCTCGCCCTAAACTAGACACTCCCACTCCTCCTTCCACTCCACTAAAGATCCAGAAATTGGCCCAGGAAAAAATGGTTGAATGCCAACTCAATGGCCTTTGTTTTAATTGTGATGACAAATATTTTCCTAGGCACAAGTGTAAGGAACAAAATATTTTTATGGCCATCTCTGAGGATGTTTCTGAAGAAGATGTTGAGGCTCCCCTTATGGTCAAATCACCTGAACCCACTGACTTGACTCCACCTTCTGACCCTCCAGATGTTGAACTAGAAATTTCCCTGAATGCTCTCACGGGCTTCTATTCTCCCCAAACTCTCAAGCTAATTGGTTACAATTAGCATCAGAAGGTCATCATCCTTGTTGATAGTGGAAGCACCCATAATTTTATGCATTGCCACATTTCCCAAGAAACTAATTGTTATATCCGAGCAGTCAACAACTTTCAAATCATGATTGTCAATGGTGGGTCAATGAAATGTCGGGGGCGTTGTGAAAATGTGAATCTCCAAATTGGCCAGTACCACCTGAAATCTCATCATATGCTTTCTATCGACATGGGTGGTTGTAACATTGTGTTGAGTGTCGAATGGCTAAGGACTCTAGGTCCCATTCTCATGGATTTTAAGGAATTAATCATGCAATTCAACCAGGAGGGACAACAGTATAAGTTCCAAGGAATCACAATAGGTTCCCCTGAGGTCATCAGTTCCCATCACATGGGAAATCTCCTCAAAAAAGGTCATTCTGTCATTATTGCACAACTCCATTCCATTCACGCCACTGAGACACCCTCTATGCCTCATAACCTCCAATCCATCCTCATAAACATCAAGTTTTTTTTCCACTCCTTAGAGAATTCCTCCTTCCCGTGGTGTTCATGATCATTCCATTCCCCTCCTCCTCGGTAGCCTTCCTCCCAATGTTCGTCCCTATCGTCCTCCCTTTGCCCAAAAAAATCAAATTGATAAAATTGTTCAAGAATTGATCATCACAGACATTATTTGTCTTATTACTAGACCCTATTCTTCTAATGTGGTCATGGTACTTAAGAAAGAAGGCTCTTGGTGCGTGTGTCCTGACTTTTGCGTCGCCGACAAACTCACCATCCAAGACAAATTTTCCATTCATGTCATTGATGATTTATTGGATGAATTAAGTGGTGCCCAGTTCTTTACTAAACTTAATCTTTGTTCTGGCTACCACCAGATACTTATAAAAGAGGCAAACATTCATAATATTGCATTTCAAACTCATGAGGGCCACTATGAGTTCTTGGTCATACCCTTTGGCTTGTGTAATGCTCCCTCCACTTTCCAAAGCCTCGTGAATCATGTCTTCCATCCTTTTCTCCATCATTTTTTCTTAGTTTTCTTTAATGATATTCTCATCTATATTAAAACATGGACAGCCCATCTTGCTCATGTGGATCAAGTTCTTCATCTACTCTCTCAGCACCAACTTATCCTCAAACAATCTAAATGTGATTTTGGAGCCTCATAAGTCGAATACTTGGGTCATATTGTTGGCAAGTCATGTGTCAGGGTGGATCCTAAGAAGATTGAAGCTATGCAGGATTGGCCTCACCCCAAGTCTCTCAAAAGATCGAGTGGTTTCATGGGTTTAGCGGACTATTATTGCAAGTTTGTTAAGAATTATGGAAATATTGTGGTGCCTCTCACTGCTCTCCTTAGAAAGAATTCTTTCACTTGGACTCCCACAGCTGATCGGGCCTTTCAAGACTTGAAGGCGGCTATGTGCACCACTCATGTCCTTACCCTTCCTCACTTCAAAAATACCTTTGTCCTGGAATGTGATGCTTTCGAGAGAGGAATTGCAGCATTCCTTATGCAAGATGGTCGGCCTTTGGCCTTTACCATCAAACAATTGTCAAAGAGACATTTGGGCCAATCAATATATGAAAAGGAAATGTTGTTTATTTTGCATGCAATAGATCTCTGGCACCCTTATCTATTGGGGCAAGGATTCCAAATTAAGACAGATCATCAAAGTCTCAAGTATTTTCTAGAGCAACGTCCTTCATCCCGAGAGCAACAAAAATGGGTGACTAAGATATTTGGATATGATTATGAGATCATTTACAAGAAAAGCAAAGAAAATGTGGTTGTTGATGCTCTTTCAAAAAAATATGAAGATGAAGGGTCCATTTTTTCCCTCTCCTTCATTGTACGCAAGATCCCAAAATTTTGGGTTTGATCCAACAAATGCGAGCCAATTCTCTAGTTTCCCCAGGGTACTATTGGCACAATGATGAGCTTCGATATGAAGGTCGTTTGTATTTAAGTAAACAATCACAACTTAAATCCACTGTGATTTTTGAGCTTCATGCTACACCCACAACTCGACACTTAGGGTTTACCAAAACCTATGACCGAGTCAAACGTTCTTTTTTCTGGGAGGGTATGAAACAAGACATTCACACTTTTGTGGCGGAATGTAATGTTTGTCAACGCAATAAGGGAGAAACAGTCAAAATGACTGACACACTACAACCGTTTATGATTCCACCCTCTATTTGGAGGGATATCTCTATGGATTTCATTGTTGTCTTACCTAAATCGAGAAATAAGTTCGTCATCATGGTGGTAGTTGATCGTCGTTCCAAGTATGCTCATTTATGTGCTCTTCAACACCAATTTACCGCCTCCACTGTGGCTCAACTTTTCATGGATCATGTCTTCAAGCTTCATGGCATGCCTCATTCTATTGTTTTTTATCGAGATCCCACTTTCACCAACACTTTTTGCCAAGAAGTGTTTAGGCTATGTTGATGTTGAAACTAGGAAGTTTCAAAACCAATAATTCAACCTCCTGTGGGGTATTTTTAAAACTTTTCATGGATCATGTCTTCAAGCTTCATGGCATGCCTCATTCTATTGTTTTTTATCGAGATCCCACTTTCACCAACACTTTTTGCCAAGAAGTGTTTAGGCTATGTTGACGCTGAAACTAGGAAGTTTCAAAACCAACAACTCAACCTCATGTGGGGTATTTTTAAATATTTATGTGTTTTATTATTGATAATTTTTGTATCTTTTGACTTTTATAATATTTATTGCTTTTGTAAATAAAGTTAAAAAAAAAAGAGTTATTAGAAAAACAAATATTTTAAAAAACTAACAAAAGTTTTCAAATATTTGTACAATGAATAAAAAAAAAAAAAATTATGAATGGTGATTTGTTCATTTATTTGTTAAAGAAATAAAACAATAAGAAAAAGATTGTACATGTAATTAAAGAAAAGAATGTATACTTGAGTGAAGTATACTTGTACTCTCATATTGATTTCGTTACAAGAATAGTAAAAAAGATTAACAATGAAAATAGACATGTTTTCATATGAGAAAAACTGGTCAGCCATGAAAACATAGATAAATTGCAGCAAACTCAAACAAATGCACAAGTTACCTCAAAAAAACCATCAACTTTCATTGCTAAATTCTTTTTTGATACTCTATATAAGTCACCGCTGTTATCCATAGCCCATCAAATCCAAAGAAAAAATATATAAGGTATGAATGATGAAAAGATTGAATAAATTACTCTCTCATGCTCCTAGCATACCTCTCATGATTTCCTCCTGTTTTTTATTATGGCTGCTTGTTGCCTCTTTTATCTTATTTGTTGGGAAATTCCAGCGGTTAAGACCGTTTAACCAACTCCAGCCCGAGCGTTTGATGTTTTTCTCTATTTGATAAATAATATGTATTAAAAACTCGTTATCTAATTTTACGTACGTGTCAATGTTGGAAGGTTCCAACGTTCCAATGTTGGAAATATTTCATAGCCACATCAAGATGGGGAAATATGGTGACTAGGTAGCTCGATGGTTGCTTCAAGTTCCTTTTCGTCATCACAATTATATCCCAGCAATATCCCTTTGGGCCATATCCATTTACGAATATATCATAAGATGGTGAGATGGGTTCTTTATGTATGGAAAGGCATGTGTATATTAGGTATGTATGTAATGGCTCAAAACATAAGATAAGTTAATCCCTCTTTTAAAGATAAAGTGGGGACCAAAATTCTTCTATGCGGCAAGGAGCATGGAGAATGTGATACGTTGATATATATTTGTTTATGCCATATAATAATGTTAGGGTAATAATGTCAAAAGGCATGACATATCATATATGTAATAATGTCAAAGAGAAAGAGAGGTATAAAGTATATTTTTATGAGCAAAAAATATGAGAGCATTAAGAATGTAAAAATGGAAATTTGAAAATGGGTTAACTTTAGAATTGGATTAAAAGGTGTGGCAATTTTATTAGATATTTCATTAATTTTTTTCAAGTTTTATATCATTCTTTTCAAACTTGTATCGAACATTTTATGATTTAAATATGTAGTTTGTGTAACTTCAGCACTGACCAACGATCGTTATTATTAGAAAATATTCATCATAACGTCTTTTTTTAATATGTATCAGCAATTCAGCATGAGCGCACAAGACTTTGCGCAAACAATTGCGACATGAGGGGGGACCTGTCAATGCTTTGTCAACTAAGTATTGTTGACCAAAAATGTAGTCAACAAGCTACAGAGTACCTAATTGCATCTCAACACCGCTTATCATCCCTAGACTGATGGTAAAACTGAAGTTGTCAATAAGTATTTGGAAACATATTTGAGGTGTTTTGCATCTGAAAGGAAAAATCAGTGGACTCAATGGTTACCACTAGTTGAATGGTGGTACAACACTTCTTACTATACAACTACTCGCATGACTCCTTTTGAAACGGTATATGGACAAAAGCCACATTCAGTTCTCGCATGCATGCTTGGTGTCTCGAAGGTCCAGGCAGTTGACGAACCTCTTACAGTTCGAGAGGATATTCTCTATATCCTCAAAGAGAATTTGGTCATGGCTCATAATTGCATGAAGCAACAAGCAGATAAAGGTCACTCCGAATGTCAATTTGTGGAAGGAGACCACGTGTTTCTTTGACTGCAACCTTATAAGCAGACTTCACTCAAGGTCGACCATTGTCAGAAACTAGCACCCAAATTTTATGGTCCTTATACAGTTCTCAAGCACGTGGGACAGGTGGCCTATCAGTTAGCTTTTCCTAGACATTCTAAACTCCATCATCTTTTTCATGTCTCCTACTTAAAGAAGGTGATTGGAACTAAGAGTCAAACTCAAACCAACCTTCCCGATTTGGATGAAGAAGAATCCATCTGGTTACAGCCACAAGCAATTTTGGACCAGCGTGAGTGTCGTCTCCATCAGTGCACCATCAAGGAAGTGTTAGTCCAGTGGAAAGATACAACTCCAGTAGATGCCACCAGGGAGCCAACTACCATTCTGCAACAATTTCCTCATCTCAAGCCTTGAGGACAATGTTGTTTTTAAGGGGGAGGGCATGTTAGGTTCTTAACCTCCCTAACCCCTCACATAGATAGAATAATATATTTTCCATGTAATAAAGGCCAATATTAATAAGGCCTAGTGATAAGGAAGAATAAGTCAAATGTATGAAGACCTAATGGAAGCTTTCACTTCTAGAATATCTTCCTCTAGAATGTTCTTTTGGTAGGTAGATTTAGTATAAATAGGAGTGGAGGGAATGAAATTTTTGGGTCTTGAGAATTATTGTAATAGAGTGTTGCTTTGTTAAAGGTTGCCCCCTCGAAGAGGCAAGTGAACGTTGTTTCCTATCAATAAAGGTATTATTCTAGTGTTGTGGTTTCATCTATTGTGTTGTTCAGTTGTTATTCACTGGAATATTTATGTTTTTGGATATTATAACAGATTTGGTACCTTGGAGGAAATTTGGAATCAAGCAATGTGCAACGACATCCTAAGACGTCTTTAGAATGGGGGTGCCACATTGAGTGGTTTTTACGTAGAAGGGTGCTCCATCCCCAATTTCCACCTTAGAGGATTCGACTAACATTCAGGGATCGGGTCCTTCACACAGTCGACAAGCCTTGTCATCCATATGGATGTTGGTGGCCTCCCACCTATTCCAACTGGTTCATTTTGATAGTTTTCCGGTTTGGCAGTTTTGTTTTTCCTAGTTTTCAGGTAACTGACTTGTGGGGCCGTTTTAAGGCCCTAAACAGCGTTTTTAGGGCTCACCACAGTCAAAAATGACCTATGATAAATAGTTGCAAAATGTGTAGTCCTCAGATATACCTTTCCAACGAGATATTGTGCGCCTAAAACGGAGATCGTATGCAAAAGTTACGACCCCGGGAAGTTGATGTACTAACTTACCCAAATGGGGCCCGCGTGATTTTTGGCGCTTCATCTCCTAGGGTTAGGTTTTTGGATGTCTAGGTTTTTTGACATTCCTCTTTATTGTAAAAAGGCCTTCAGAGCCTCATTGTAATCAACTTCTTGTGAATGAGCGCAGTCGTCACATCTCTTCTCAGAGATAAGCGG
The DNA here is from genome assembly GCA_009831015.1 of Picea engelmannii. Classification (NCBI taxonomy): domain Eukaryota; kingdom Viridiplantae; phylum Streptophyta; class Pinopsida; order Pinales; family Pinaceae; genus Picea; species Picea engelmannii. The sequence continues at coordinate 764,109 of ML776562.1, forward strand.
TCGCCATTCTAGCAAGCTTGTTTTCCGCTGCATTTTACAGTTTCAGCTTATTTCCTTATTGAATAGAAAACCAGTTTTACTATATCTTTGTTATTCTGTATTAATCATCTTTTAATAATCCGTATTCATTTTGTTCTGCTCATAAAATCTGGATCAGTGGTATCATAGCGGTCGTTTCCTTGTTGTCTTAATGCATGTCCCCAACGAGGTCAGGGTACAAAGAATTGGGTCTCGAGATTGTTTCTCTTGAGGACAAAATCTCTCACACGCCCAAACGACCTCTCATGGCAAGAGAAAATAAATATGACCAGATAGGAGATCCTTTCAAAATGTTGCTTGAGGAGGCCCTCATGCAATAGAGGAATGAGATGATGGATAGTTTCGTGCAAATCTTTCGGCGGGTACCAAAAGGCGACGCATCTTCCTCAAGCGGAGGCGTCGCCCCCTTCAAGGTACAAATCAACTTTGATATTCCTATATTTAAAGGTCAAATAGACGCAGATGTTGTAGACAAGTGGTTGAATCTACTAGAAGGGTATTTTTCTATCCATAACTTTTCAAATAGAGAAAAAATTACTTTTGCGCTCCTCAAAATCGTTCCCCATGTCAAAGATTGGTGGGAAACTTTCTGTGAGAAAAAGGAAACAGAGGAAACCTCATTATTTACAGTCACGGCCACCTGAAAATCCTTCAGGGATGTTATTAAGGAACAATACTACCCTGTCGGAAGTTATGACGACTTGTATACCAAATGGACCACATTGCGGCAAGAAAGAGACCAAGCAGTGCCAGATTTCACAAATATCTTCCATACCCTGCGCACCAAGATGGGTATCAAATATTCAGAGCGACATTTGGTGCTCAAGTATCGCGGTGCTCTACATAGATACATACAGACTGAAATGGAATTTCTGGACATCTCGTCCTTGGGCGACAATTTGGGTCAGGGAACCCCTCGCAGCAAAAACCCGGAAAGGGCGGCCCCAACCTATAGAACAAAGAAAAGAACAAAAATGGATAGTATCAGGATAATCAATCCAAGCCACAAGCAAAGAAGGACATCGAAAAGACAAAGAAGGATATCGGGAAGTGGTGCGACTTCCATAAGAGCCCTTGGCATAACACTATTGAATGTTGCTCAAAGCAGAGGTTGGTGGCCGAAGTGAAAGCCTCTAAATCAGATGCAGTTTCTAACTCTGAGTTAGAACCAAAAAGGGAAAGAATGATCATTGACACGGAACCCAATGCCATCATTGCTACAACCAAGCTCCAGCCTGGTGAACTAGACGAGCCAGAAGAAGGAGAGAGCCTTTTCCATTTGCAGATGTGGGTAAAAGGCAACCTGCTCCACTTCATTGTTGATAGCAGTAGCCAGAAGAACCTCATCTCAGCAGAGTTCATCAAGCATTTGTCCCTGCTGACAACACTGCACCCACAACCCTACACCATTGGATGGCTCCACCAAGGAAGCAATCTTCGCATCAGCCAATAGTGTCGATTGTCATATGGCATCAAGCCCTTCAAAGATGAGGTATTGTGTGATGTTTCTCCTCTCTAAGTTTGTAATGTTCTTTTGAGCCAACCTTATTTATGGAAACGTCATGTTGTATATGAGTCTAGGCCTCGTAGTGGTATTATTACTTTGAACAGGAAATTGTACAGGATACCTGAGGCAGTCCCTCCTAGTGTTATTTGTAGAAATTTTAATACAAATTATGTATTGCCTAGATTCTCCTGATATAACAATTATATGTCACTGTTAAATACAGAATCACTTCTACAAATATTCTTGAGGAATTTAAAACACGATCGCCAATTGCAATATCAAGAAGAAAGATCAATCACACATAACACAGATGTTTTTACCAGGAAATCATAAAGATAAAAACCCCACTATCATATATTATGTATATATCATGGATCATGAAACAATCTCATACAAAACTCTAATCCAAGAGCTCTCAGTACAATATACAATCCTCTCACATTGTCATACAAAAATTGACAAATTCATGTGCCAATTTACTGCTTCCAGACAACATGCCTCCTCTGCTCAAAATATGCTAATGGAAATCCCTGCAATGAATGAATCCCTCTTGCCTAGGTTGTGCAATCCTCATGGGCACATCCACTATGTGTGTGGTTGCATGAGTGCACTCACTAATGTCACAACTGATAGTCAAATTGTCCCTTTCACATGTTATCTCAACTGGGTCTCCACTGGATCTAACATGCATGTAGTTAACAGTGGTAAATATTCAGTTGCATGTGAGACCATTGATTGTGAATTAATTAAAAATTAATTCACTGATATCTCACTAGTGTAAGTTCAGTTACAACTAGTACAACTAAGCTTAACTCACTTAACTGAGCTTAACTCACTTAACTGAGTTAAACTACTTCACAACTCACATAACTACACATATAACTTTGTTACAACTTTGAATCACTCAGTTACAACTAATTCGACTTGCATGTCCCACCAATCAACCTTTGAACTCGAATTTCCTATAGCTAACTGATTTTCCACTTCAGTTAACTATTTC
>ML776562.1:776981-848241 GCA_009831015.1 Picea engelmannii
ATCTGTATTGGTTTGAGTTATCTCTTGAACATTGTATAAGCTATTTATGATAAGGAAGTTTTTGTTGGGTTTTCTTCCCCTAGAGGGTTTCCCGGGATAAATGTTGTGTCTCTTGTGAATGTGTATTTCTCAGTGATCTTGTTATTATGATGTTCTTATCTATTGAAATGCAAAGAACTATAATAATGGCATAAACATTAACAGAAATCCATGCAATGAATGAATCCTTCTTGCCTAGGATGCACAATCCTCATGGGCAAATCCATTGTGTGTGTGGTTGCATGAGTGCACTCACTAATGTCACAATTGATAGTCAAACTGTCTCTTTCACCTATTATCACAACTGGGTCTCCACTGGATCTGACACGCATGTAGTTAACAGTGGTAAATCTTCATTGGCATGTGCGACCACTGATTGTGAATTAATTAATAATTAATTCATTGATCTCTCACTAGTGTAAGTTCAGTTACAACTAGTAAAACTGAGCTTAACTCACTTAACTGAGTTAAACTACTTCACAACTCACATAACTACACATATAACTCTGTTACAACTTTGAATCACTCAGTTACAACTAATTCAACTTGCATGTCCCACCAATCAACCCTTGAACTCGAATTTCCTATAGCTAACTGATTTTCCACTTCAGTTAACTATTTCCAAGTGCTCATTGAGAATATATTAATATTTATTGTCCAACTATTATTAAGGGATAATAATAGTCGACATACATCTATAAATAGAATTCGCTCACCATCTATAAATAGACGTCATCTATAAATAAAATTTTCTCATCATCTAAAAATAGACTTCCACCTAAAAATAGCATGAGGCTCCATTCTAGTGTAGGTGCATAATTTTCACTAGGATCTTCTTGTTGAATCTCAACATTATTTCCTTGATCTCTACCAAGCAATTCAAGAAGGTCATCTCTCAAACTGGGAAATTTTTCCTTCGTGATTTGCTCTCATAGTAAGAAAAATATCATGGCCGCATCCAGGGCCTCCGCGACTGATCTCTCCACACAACATAATCAAGTGGATAAGGTCGTGGAAGAATACTCATATATCTTCTCCTCTCCTATCGGAGTACATCTGCACTACCAGGTCAAGCATCCCATTGATCTGATCCCAGGTGCACCGCTACCAAATGGGTCAGTCTATTGCCGCTCTCTGTTAGAGAACGAGGAGATCAAGAGGCAGATCCAAGAACTGCTCCACAAGGAGCACTTCCATCCCAGCTCATCACCTTGTGGGAGCCCAATCGTACTGGTGCAGAAGAAAGACGAGACCTGGCAACTCTGCGTTGATTACCAGGCCCTAAATAAAATCACAGTCTAGAACTGGTACCCGATTCCCCAAATCGACGACCTCCTTGATCAGCTCATGAGGGCCAAATACTTCAGTAAGATTGATCTGAAGTCTAGCTACCACCAGGTCCCAATAGAACATGTAGATGTACGGAAGACCGCCTTCAAGTCAAAAGAAGGTCTTTTTGAATGGTTGGTCATGCCCTTTGGTTTTACAAATGCTCCAGCAACTTTGAAGAGGATGATGGACGATATCCTGCAACCTTTCACTAGTACTTTTGTAGTGGTGTATCTGGATGAAATCCTCATCTACAACAAGACTTGGGCGGAACACTTGCAGCATATTCAGCAGGTTTTGCACACCCTGCGGTAGCACAAACCATATGAAAACTTGGAAAAATGCTCCTTTGGCATGGACAGGGTCCATTACTAAGGCTACATCATTGATCAGCATGGTGTGCATGTGGATCCATCCAAAATCTAGGTCATCCATGACTACCCATCCCCAACCACACTCACTGAGCTTCGGAGCTTCTTGGGCCTCACCAATTTCTATCACAGGTTCGTGTTTGGATTCTCTCATATCGCATGGGCCCTCAGTCAAGTAACCAGGGGTGGCGATAAAGAAAAATGTGTGTGGGTCCTATCCCAACAACAAGCCTTCGATGACTTGAAGCATCATTTGTGCCCATCCCCAGTACTTTCATTACCGGACCTTCAGCGTCCCTTGGAGATCGAGACAAATGCTTCAGACTATGTTGTGGGCATTGTTCTCACTCAACACGGCCACCCCATGGCGTATCATATTGAGATACTATCAGATGATGTTCGTAAGTACCCTACTTACGACAAAGAAATGCACTCCGTTGTGAAAGCCTGCCGCCAGTGTAGACATTACATTCTAGGGAAGGATACATTCATCCACACTGATCACAAGACATTATAGTTCATGTAGACCCAAGGAAAATTGCAGAATGACCACCATCAGAAGTGGTCCACATAGTTACAACAGTTCCACCTCAACATCAAGTATAAAATAGGAAGTACCAACCAAGTTGTTGATTGCCTCAGCCGACCTCCAGTCGCAGCCCTCACCACGGTGCTAGACTCTTGTAGCCATGAGAACTCTGGATGGCCCCACCACTATGAGGTAGACCCTAACTTCTTCACCACCTACCAAATGTTGGGAGAAAACTCAGTGGTTGCTAATTTCCATATTCAGGAAGGGATGTTGTGTCGTCTGGGCCATCTCTGTGTTCCATGAAGGGAGCGCACGAAGATGATTTGGGAAGCTCACTACAGTCGGGTGGCAGGACACTTTGGCGTCGAAAAGACAGTGGCAGTCATGCAAAAACATTTCTACTGGCCGAAATTTCGACAGGATGTCGGCAAGTATATCAAGTCATGCACTGCCTGTGCTATTACCAAACGGACCACTAAGAAACTGGGCATGTACACCCCTCTTCATACTCCTGAAAATCCATGGGAATCCATCTCAATGTACTACATGCCTGGCCTCTCGTCCACCAAGAGGGGCAATGACTTTGTTTTTGTGGTTGTTGATCGCTTTTCCAAGGTGGCGATTATGGCTGCCTGGAAAAAGAACATCACTGCAGAGGCCACTACCCAAATATTCTTTGAACGTGTCTCAGTACACTTTGGGATCCCACAAACCATTGTCTCAGATCAGGAAAATCGGTTCCTCAACACATTTTGGTCGAGCCTCTGGTCACTGTTGGATACCAAGCTCACCAAATCCACTACCTTCCACCCCTAGACAGATGGCCAAACTGAGGTCATCAATAGGATGATTGTACATATCCTACGCATGTACAATTCCAACCACCCCCACACATGGGATGAGAGTCTTCCCTATGTCCAACATAGTTACAAATAAGCCCCGCATAGCTCAGCTGGTCACAGCCCCTTTCAGGTGGGGTTGGGATTCCAACCATTGGGCCCCATGGATGTTGCACTACCCCTGGCGACCACCTAAGACGAATCGTCTCCTGCTCCACCAGAAGATGACAAAGCCACCCGGTTCATTGAGCGGATCCATCACATTCGCCAATAGGTTCAAAATATTTTACAAAAGTCCAATGCCAAGTACAAGCAGTGCCATGATCAACATCGGGTGCCACATCTGTTTTAGGTGGGTGACAAAGTTTGGTTTCACTTACAGAAAGAACACCTTACAGGGGCCCATCGAAAGATTTTCCAACTTCGGTATGGGCCATACACCATCACCAAGGTTGTGGGTGAAAATGTATTTGCGCTCAACATTCCCCATTTCCTTGGCCTGCACCCAGTCTTCAACATTGCTCTCCTTCGGCCATATTTCCCACCATTATTGGACACCTTAGAGATAGAAGAGCGGTTGACACCAACAGAGCTCAACCCTAAATGCATGCAACATGAATCCAATGATCATATTGTGGACACACAGATCAAGGGCACCCGACAACAAAGGATCCAGCTTTATCGAGTTGTCAAAGTAGGGCAGCTCCTGCACCAAGGCAAGTGGCTCACCCGAGGCCAAATTCAGTAGAAATTTCCTCATCTGATGGGGGAACTCAATGCAATGGAGACCATTGCTTCCTAAGGTGGGAGGATTGATCCATATGGATTTCGGTGGCCTCCCACCTATTCCAATTGGTTCATTTTGGTAGTTTTCCAGTTTGGCAGTTTGTTTTTCCTAGTTTTTGCGTCCCTGGCTTGTGGGGTCGTTTTGAGGCCCTAAGCAACATTTTTAGGGATCGCCACAGTCGGAAATGACCTTTGATAGATAATAATAAATGTGTAGTCCTTGGATAGACCTTTCCAACGGGCTATCGTGAGCCTAAAATAGATATCGTATGCAAAAGTTACGACCCCGGGAAGTTGATGTACTAACTTATCCAAATGGGGCCCACATGAATTTTGGCGCTTCATCTCCTAGGGTTAGGTTTTTGGCATTCCTGTTTATTGTAAAAAGGCCTTCAGAGCCTCATTATAATCATCTTCTTGTGAATGAGCGCAGTCGTCACATCTCTTCTCATAGATAAGTCGTCGCCATTCCAACAAGTTTGTTTTTCGTTGCATTTTACAGTGTCAACTTATTTCCTTATTGAATAGAAAATCAGTTTTACTGTATCTTTGTTATTCTGTGTTAAGCATCTTTTAATAATCCATATTCATTTCGTTTTGCTCATAAAATCCATATCACCTTGTATATTCTTCAGCAGCTTATGTTTGGAATCCGTAGAGAAGTGGCAGACCTTACCTTATGTATGGATCTCACAAACAATCGCATACGCTCATGCCTTTATATGTTCGACTAGTCCCTCAACAATTGGAGTCGTTTCTTTTGGCGCAGGATGTGACTCTTCTTCAAGTTCCCATTTACATCACTCGAACGGATCCGAGTAATCCACCCTTGACTGATACAATTCATCACCATGTCTAGTTAAGATAAGTATACTTTAGTTTTTATTTGATCAAGCTTTCTAGATTTCAGGGTATGTTGTGTTTGTAGTTATAAATAATCTCTACTATATTTTGTGCATGTATATAGACTTTTGGATGTCTCTTGGGAAAACATTGATTTTGAACATATGTCGAGTAAGATTGGTTTCATGTTTATAGTGGCCTTGACTCTGAGGCAACTTTTGTATATTTTTTAAAGCTTTAGCAAGTAATATAAAATCTAACTTATAAAATAAAAAAAATTATTTCATGAATTTTATTCTATATTTTAACGATATTAAAAAGTTAAATAAAACATGTAATGTATATAACACCATTTACCACTTGTGTATACATTATCCATCTAAGTCAATGAAATTAAATTTATTTAAAAATATTTTTCCTTTTCTAAGTTGTTGTTATAAAATAACATGATGTAATTTTTATTAAATTTATTTAAAACCATTTTGCCTTTTCTAAGTTGATGTATTTTTTATTAAATTTATTTAAAAACATTTTTCCTTTTCTAAGTTTCTATTATAAAATAAAATAACATGATGTAAGTTTTAAAAAATAAATTACCAAAAAAAAAAAAAAAGGAAGTGGAGTGGTAATAAAATAGAATGATATAATTTCTAAAAAATAAATTAATACAAAATAAGGAAGTGATACTTATAAATAAGTTGCTTCCACTTGTTTGAAATAATAATAATAATAATTTAATTTTAAGGTCATGATTAAGTCAAATATCAAATTGGTGTATGAGATTTCCTTGTTTGTGGGATAGGAGACCCTTTCTACCCAACATTGTAAGTGTTAAAATATATAAAAGTATACATACCATACTCTTTTGGATTTGAACTTGTCACCTCTTAAATACATACAACCTCAATATATATCATACACCTAACTTCAATCAATATTAAATGTGAGTATCTCATTAATTAATTATATATATAACTTCAATGAATATTAAATGTTAGTCACTGCATATTATATAACATATGCACTGTGTATGTTATATAACATATGCACACACATTCTTTTAACCTTATGAAAGGGTGCTTTTATGGATGAATGTTTTTTTGCTTTGACAAAAAGTGTAAAGATAATAAAAACATGTTGTTATTCTGGTTGGAAATTCTATTTTATATTTAAGCATTTGAGTTTTATAATGTAATAAGGATTAGTATAGATCTATCTCATTTTAACTTCAGAGTTATCATATAGTGAGAGGGATCAAATTTTTAGAGGTGTAAACTTTTTTTCAAGTTTTTGCAATTTAAAAAAGGCTTATACCTTAAGGGATTTGAACACTCTCATTGCATGATATATTTAAAGTTAAGATGGATCTATACTTGTATATTATTTGAAACAATGTTATTATAACATTTAGTTTAGTCGAAGTAATGTTTTTAGTTCTTTCACTCAAAAAAACCACTACAAAAAAATTGATCATGAATGTTACTTTATTTAAAACCTTATTTATCATTTATAAATTGAATAATAAACATTTTAATATTGCATATTTGCATGTTCAAGTTTTTCATGAATATAAATATTATATAACTATGCATTATAATCCTTTATTTAAAACCTTATTTATCCATTATTGATCTCTTTAAATTTGGGTCATAATCAAAGATATGGCATAAAGGATAAAACACATATTGCATAAAAATGTCCTAATACCAACTCCACGTTACTTTTCATTAGAGACAAAACACTTGCTTTATTCAATAATCAGTTTATCAAACACTATGAGCTAAAAGTGGGTATAAACAAATACATTCATCCTCCAATAAGGTTTTTGTTTCGATTTTAAGAAAGAACAATAATATTTTTTCTTTAAATTTTTTAGAATTAATATTATTTTTCAAATTCGTCAGTGAGAATTGTTATCCGAAATTCACAGATAATAATCCATAATATGTATCAATGTTTTTAAATTTAGATTAGGGTCAACATTGTATATTTTTTATTTACTTAATATTTTATAATAAAAAAATTAAAGTGTCACATGTTAGCTCCATGTTGAACACAAAGAAAGTACACATCTCCTTCATACTGAGTTGTAAAAACCATCTCTTGACGTAACGATAGAAGATTTTACATTAAACTTTGGTAAAAGTATGATATTGTCTTAACCCCCATTAGGATTCAAATATAATAAAAATGGTTGGTTCACCCCTGCATGGATGGTCAAAACATCATGCTTGTTAAGCTGAGTTAAATGACTTGATGCTCATCCATATTAAAAAAATGCAAATGATGTTCCACTTTTAAGTAATAGTCTTAGTTTGTTGAGATTAAGCTGAGTTAAATGACTTGATGCTCATCCATATTAAAAAAATGCAAATGATGTTCCACTTTTAAGTAATAGTCTTAGTTTGTTGAGATTAAGGATCTCATATACCTCCTTTAAAATCATTTTGATTTTTTAATTATGTAATAGATTGATTATCCTTCTCTCATAAGAGAATAGTAATAAAATCATTTCGATTTTTTTGGTTTTGTAATAGATTGATTATCCTTCTCTCATAAGAGAATAGTAATAATGGATTAAGGTAAAAATTCTTATAAATGTAATTTAATTACAATTGAGAACAGTAATAATAAATTAAGGCAAGAGTTCTTACAAATATAATTTAATTTAAGGTAAGAATTCTTACAAATATAATTTAATTGCAATTTCCTTTTCTAATCAGTATTAATTTTTATATATTAAACCAACCCTTTAATTGCAATTTCCTTTTCTAATCAGTAATTTTTTTATTTTTATTTTTATATTATAACCAACCCATTCACATAAACATTCTTCTCATATTTAACTCATTTATTATAATTAATAAACAAAAAAACACATTAAATTAACAAAGTTAACAAATAAGCTAATCCACAGACTATTATAAATTGCCTCTTTCTTAAGGTCTATAATAATTATAATGATCATCCTACCAAAAAAATAAATGAACAATGACTCTTATTGAGTTATTTTGTCCTTGTACTTATGTATCGTGTTTATAATCTCGTGATAAGTAATTAATGTGAGTTATTTTTGTCATTGTACTTATGTAAAGTGTTTATAATCTCATGATAACTTATGTATGCCATCATAATGCTTATAATCTTATAATAAGTTATTTTTGCCATCATAGTGCTTATACTATCTCATAACATCATTTGACGGTGGTTTTTTAACATGCATGAGATGAAGGCTCTCATATGCTTTTACTTTTAAGTCATAAAATTTCCTTTTACCTTTAGCGATGAGATGCTTTTACTTTTAAGTCGTAAAATTTCCTTTTACCTTTAATGATGAGATGCTTTTACCCAAAGATAGAAAAAAATTTGGTGCCTTTACGCAGACATAAAAGAAGTAACTAAAACATTCCCCTAAACCAAAGCGTGTAAGATATCTGAGCTATCCTGAAAACACTTGGCATTACTTCTTATAGACTACCAAATCACTAAGCCGGAACTATGAATTGTTTCAGCACCTGGGGGTGCTCCTTCCCGTCGTCCCCCTAGCTCTTGTTATCTTCCTTTTAGGAGGTCGTGCGTGTCTTCCTGATCTGGGATAGCACACAGTGTCCATTGGCAGGCATGATGTCCATGTGATGGACATAGCATAGGTAGAGGTGGAACTAAGCTTCCAACTGCTCCAGCTTGCATTTTTGGTCCTTCTCTACCTATACTAACAGTTTGGTAATAGTTTTCAAACTATTGATGCGATGCAATATCTCGTCCAACATTGTCTTGTTTTCCCTGTTATCCTCCTGCCTGGCTTCTTCCATTTCTGAATTCACTTTCCCGATCATCATATTGGTTAACCAAGCCATCTCCATCGTCTTGTGGTAGAGGGTTTCCCTAGGTTGCGTGGCCCCCGGATCAGTTACCCAGTCCGCTTCTTGTACCAATGCATCCCACGCTTTACCTTTGCACTTGTCCTTTAATTCATTTTCCCACCAGGTGATGGTCGCCTTCCCCTTCGCCACAACCAGAGTTTGGAAGGTGCCCTCCGCATCTTTCGTTGTCTGCTCCATTCTTGTTAACCATCGCAAACTGTTTGGGACTTCCTTCCCAAGGGGGTTCCTCTTCTTGTGTGTTTGCTTTAGTCGTGCCATCCCGCTTTGCCTATCGCAACTCCTGTTCTGGTTACTTGGCCTGCGCCTCACTTCACAGGTATTCTTACTTTCCCTGCCCTTGACGTTGTAATAACTCATGTTGTTGCGCTCCTTTTGTTTTTGTTTGTTGTCCCTATTAGCGATAAAAAATGATTTCCAAATTATCTTGACATCACATGATAAGATGATTTGTGATAGAATATTATTTATGAATCTTAAGTTTTAAAAAGGCTCTAAATCATATCAGATCAATAAATAAAAGAATTCATATCTCAGTTGATGCCAAAAGTTAATTTTTAGCTTTTGGCGGCTAAAAATCAATTTTACAGTGTTGAGGGTCGTTGAAAAGCTCTCACTTTTGGCGGCTAAAAGGATAAACACAGGACTGCTTGGCCGCCGAAATCGCAGAAGAGTCCAGAATGAACTTCTTTCTGCCTAGATCACATTTTTTGGTTTCCAGATTCTATGGGAATGATGTTTAATGAAGGATAATAATTATAGGATACAGATCATTCTCCTTTGCAAGCTTTGGAGGCATATGATAAGAAGATGAAGCTGTGTTTTCAAAAATACTGTGTTTTTACTATGTTGAGTCATCATTTTCAAATGATGATTCTAAGCAATTGGAGAATCATTTTGAGAAACGGGCAGAGAATTTTGTTACTAACACGTCAAAGAACAATAACCTCTCTCAATTTTTCTATAGGTGTCATATATTGGGAGAATCGAATCCATCTCTGAGCCCTAATTTTCAGAACTCAGAATTTCCTTGTTTGACACATGTTTTTGAAATGCATATCCCGGGAAAATGAAAATGAATCTCAAATAACTGAGAGAGGTTTTTTCTCACAACAAACCAATCTACAAAATCCTCTTCCATTTTGTACACAACTATAATGATTTGGGAGATACGGAATCTTAACTACAACCCCAGTTTTCAGCAGTCTGGCCCATTTTTTATGTCAGACAGTTCCAGAAATTGAAGGTAATTGTTGTTATCTTTGGGATTTGGAAGGGAATTCGAGATCCTAGGGAGGATTTCGACCTCAACACCTATATGAGGCATCATTGTAACAGGGAGAAGAAAAGTAGTTTGAGGACTGTGGTTTGATCCTTGAAGACTTGTAACTACATTTCATCCTTTGGAGATATTCATGAATACATCTTGACATCGAGCTTCTTTCACTGTGTTTGTTTAGTTTTTATCTCCTTTCTTTCTATGTTTATATATATTCAATGACAGATGATTGTCATCTCATATCTTCGTTGATATATTAGACTTATATACATTGCTTCTCATGTTTGTCTTAATGTCTGATAGTTGTTATCCTATCTTTGCATTCATAAGCTAGAGCTGCAAGTATTTACCTGTTATGTCTGGCCATCTATTATATGCAATCTTATATATGTTTCTACTGGTATGATGAGTATTTTACCCATCATTATTGGCCATTCACATATGATATTGTATGAGTATTTATGTTAGCATAATGAGTCTTCTTCATGTTTCCACGCATTGATTTAAACCTTCTGAGCAGCATAGCTGAAAGCCTTGGTCTTTCAAGTGGATTTATATGTTTCTAAATGGATGTGAGTTTACTAAGTCATCCAATTTTATCATTTTTCCTCTACATTATTGATCTATTTAAGTTACCAAGCTTACACCCCTTACAGTCAGGGAGTAATTTCTTGGAGTGATAACAGTCCCTCTTCTTATTGACCTTTTCCCTTTGCGATCTCATCCTTCCAGTCATGGTTTTCCCACGGTGGTGAGCGCTTCCATCAATTTTTTCTGTTAAAGCTCGTATGATCATGATGGGTCGTCCTGTGTCCCTATGCGATCACTGCCCTTTCTCGCTTGTGATCCTACTGTGCTGCTCTACGTACCTGTATTTGGGCCTGGTGGATCAATCCTGGTTATCATCAACCCCTCATGCCTTACGTCATTCGTTGCATGTGACTTGTTTCCTGGCCTTTCACTCGTGTTGTCCCCGCAAGTCTTACTAGTGTATTGGCCTTGCTTATGGTCGCCCGCCTGCTTCTTATTGTGATCTTGCATGATAATTGGTGGCAGAGTTTTAGGAAATCATATTCTTCCTAGGGCCCACGTACCTTCCGAGAGGCCTCTCGATGTCCTCCTTGATATGACCTTCCATGCTTAAATTTCCTTCACGATCGTTTGTTTCTAGGTGGTTGCAGTCTGTTGTGAGTTGCATGCTCGGAATGTTGATCCAGGTATCATCTAGTTCTGGGCCTTCCTTGTCGACCCCCTCGTTAGTGAGCTTGTCCGCTAGATCATTCGTTGACCTACGCATGCACCCAACACAACTCCACTATATTCAAATTTCTTAGATGCTTCTGGAGTTTTTGTAGGGAGTGTGCAAGGCACCAGTGTCGTTGAACCTTGCCCACTCTAGTGCCATTTTAGAGTCTTTTTGTCGTGTTGATAACCAGGGTGGAGTCACCTTCCACGATGGTGTTTTTCATCCTTTCGCGACTTAGGATTTCAAGGCCTAGCTCCAGGGCTCCAAATTCCATCACGTTGTTGGTTGATTTTCCCATGCTCCCAGCGTACAGTCAGATGATGTTACCACCACTATCTCTGATCACTCCACCTGCCCCGGCCACTCCTGGATTTCCTTTTTTTGCCCCGTAAAAATTCAATTTGAGGAACCTTGACTGAGGGGAAGTCCAGTTGCAGGCTCCTATCTGGAGTTGTGGATCATGCCCTATAGGTATGTTGTTGCGCCATTCTTTTAGATGGAAAAAATCCAGGATGCGGGAGTCTTGGTCTGAAAATTGAGATTTCTCCTTATTGCAGTTGCGGCTCTGCACCATTTCTCTTATTTGAGAGACAATTGCATCCTTTATCCTTCCTGCCGGTAGGCTTTAATTCCTGAAGATGCGTCGGTTCATTTCTTTCTAGATTGCCTAGATGATCATCCCCGGTGTTAGATTCCAACAAAGGTTCACCATTTCATTTGCGTTGTAATCACCGTTCCAATTGTTGATGGTTGCGTTGATGTTTCCCCGGATCCTATTGGATTGGTGGAAGATGTCAGCCGCCCAATCTCAAATCTCTACTATGTAACTGCATCTGTCGAGGAGGTGATCAGTTGTTTCCTCCTTGACTTGACAGAGATGGCAGTGAGATGGACCTATGATACCCCTTTTCATGAGGTTCTCCCAGGTTAGAATTCGGTTGTGTAGAACTAGCCATTCGAACATTTTGGTTTTTGGCCATTGGGGGATTTTCCAAATCTTTTCCCACTGTTGCTCTAGATTTTCTTGGTCCTGGCCCGCAATGTAATACCATGCTTCTTTTAAGTTGAATTCGCCCTCGTTTTTCCTTCCCCACCTCAATTGGTCCTCTTCTTCCAAGACCCCAATTTTCCTTTTCCCCAATTCCTCCTCCAACTCTTTCGTTATTATTTCGATCTGGGCTCTATTTTGTGGATTCAGCTTGTCCCATATCCTCCATATAACGTTGCCATCCCTTTGCTTCCAGTAATGATGGATTTTTGTTTTGCCTTCCCAATCATTTCTTGTTGAAGCTCCTCCCTGTCTGGATTTTCCATTTTGGGTTCTTGTTGCCATGCGTCCTCCTAGAACCTTGATGTTCTACCATTTTTGACTTCCTAGAAGTTGTGTTTATAGATCTAGTTTTTATTTCGCCAGGCGAGATTCCATATGGTTGATCCCTCCCTTGTGCCCATGAACCGAATTTGTTCCTGGTTGTTGATGTTCGAGGCATACTTGGCCTTCCAGAGGTTTTCCCACGACATCGATTTGTATTTTACCCATCTCCACCAGAGCTTTGCCCCGTAGGCTTCATTGGTTACATGTGGGTCTTATAACCCCAGGTCACCTTTTCTTTTTGGTATGCATACCTTATCCCAGGCCACCAAGGCCCATTTATTTTTATTTTTTGCGCCTCACCATAGGAAGTCTCTTTGGATGGCTCTTATCTTTTGTAGTATTCCTTTAGGGGCTAGAAACATTGACATCATATACGTCGGAATTGCTTGTAGAATCGTTTTGGTGAGGATAAGCCTTTCGGCCAGTTTAGAGCTTTGTATGTCCAATTTTTAACCCTCTCCTACAGTTTGTTGATAACTCCTTGTTACACATCAAAAACACTCACTTTGATAGTGTCGCAAGTGTCGTCATTACAAGTGTCGCATTTTGCTCACAAGCGTCGCAAGTGTCAGGAAAGCATACTGCTATAATGCCTATGTCGTACCTATAACAACATCAGAAAGACATTTGAAACACCTCAAACATTTGATTTGGAAGAAGAGAAATGGGTCAACAGAGTTATGTACCTCTTGCCATTTGAAAGAACCACCGAATTTGAGTTTTTAGAGGAGAGCGCTCCCCTATACCTCTGTTAGGAGTGTTGGCGCCCCCCTATACACTATCTGGGAGCGTTATAACACTTCCTCTACCATTTTGAAGGAGCGTTGATGCTGCTAGGAGTGTTGGAGCCCCCCTATACCTTACTAGGGAGCGTTATAACGCTCTGACAACCCTTTTGGAGGAGCGCTATCTATTCTGGGCAGCAGTTGTTTTGTTGAGAAGAATGGGGGAAAGATCTTTTCAATCTTTGAAGGCAGTTGGATTCGAATCCTCAATCAAGCCACGATCTTAGGGAAGATCCCTAACTAAAGGAGGAAAATCCTCAACTTACCCTAAAGATACCTCAAGTGGTTGGGTCTCTCTAAACCTATATAAGCAAGCCCTCTCATGGTGAAAAGGGGAATGATTGGAGGCATGAAACCTATGATCTCATAGGAAACACACAGTGAAGTGGAGAATAATTAGTGAAGCTATTGTCATTCTGATCATGGGTCTTTTGAGCAAGGGTTAGACAAGGAGGACTTGACGAAGTTGTTGCACTCGCATCTACGGTTGTAAGTTTCCTTCGTTGTTGTTCTCATTAATATAATATGTTTGGCTTGTTTCTTTCTAGTTTGTGTTTGATCTCACATGAACTTGTCTCTAAGTAGATAGATTTTTTTTAAGCTAATCTCAGTAGAGTAGGAAGTGGTTGTACTTTCGTTTATCTACAGGGCTTGTCGAGGAGCGAAAGATTGGAGCTCAACTCAGACCGTGTAGGGACAAACACCGATAAAAGGTACTTATTTTCTCCTTCCTCCTCACACATTAGTTTATATAGACCTAAAAGGAATTCAATGCCCATGATAAGCGTCTTTTGTCTTAAGAGTTAAGAGTCTAGCTCTCAAGAGGAGATCTACCTGTCCGTAGGGAGATTTTCCTTCAACAGAAACTGGCGACTCCACTGGGGAATCGAATCGAAACTTTTGGGTTTGGTTTTTCCTCATAGACCTTGTCTTACCCTTTGTTTACTATAGGCCTTGTTCACCCCCTATGTATGATTGCACTTGCTGATTCAATCCTCAATCCATCACATGCATCTTGATTGACAAAAAATTGACTGAGTTTTTGGTTTTTTTGACATTTTTCTGAGTTTTTTGAGCCTGGCACCCCTGTGCCCATGTTAGCCCAGCGCCAGCACTCCCTGGAGGCCTTAAATAGAGCTTTATAATGCTATGGTGGCCCTTACACCAGAGCGCCAGCCTCTCCTTGGCAAAAATACCTTCCAGAGTTGTGTTTTCTACAACTCAGTCTCTCTTTTTTGCCCTTGTCCAGCTTCTTGATGCTTCATTACATATTCCTAATGACATTTGACCCTCTTCTTTCTGAGAAGTAGGCACTTTGTTGTTCATATTTTGTGACCTTCTCCCTTATTTTGAGTTTTTGCTTCTGTTGAGAACTTGGAATCAATCCACTGTGTTTTTCTCTCTTGTTTGACTAAGCAGAAACTCTGGTGAAGGACATCAGAAGTCTGTGAATCTTCTCATTTGGTTCTTTAAGGTCATCTTGTCCAATCTCTTTCTCCTTCCTTTTGCGTTTTTGGTTTTCTTTCTCTTGTTTGATAGCAAGAGGGTGTGTTGTTTGTGCGAAATTTGCTCATACTTGTCTGAATCTCCTTGATCTGAAAGGGCAATTAGCAGGAGAAGTCTTTGCATTGAATTAATCAGCATTCGCATACAAACGACAAAAGATACATTTTAGTGATTGGTTTGCATATTACAAGGCGTTTTTGAAAATGTTTTATCATTGCATTGGATTCAATTGAGAACCAATTGATTTGAGGACGTTTCATATTAGTGTTTGAAAGTGAAAACAACTCCTTCTCTTTCCCTTAAATAGGCGTTCATTGAAAAGAAACGATTTCTTATCATCTTTTATGCATCTTTTTGAGAATTGAGTCCTCATTCCATCAGTTTCACTTTCATGCACCCTTTGAGTAAAGAACAGTTGTAAAATGAACGCTAATTAAAAATTATCTAGAACATTTTTGTTTTTAGGATCTTCCACCAATAGTAGACTAGGGTTAGCTATTTGGATTAGGCTGTGAGTACAACTCTCCAAAGTTTTCAAAACAAACATTAGCATCCTGAGCTAGGAAGAGTCAAATCCAATTGTCGTATTGGTTTTCTGGGATCCCCCTCTCACACAGGGGTTACGCACAAGGTCGCATTCAGGAGAATTACGGAGATTATCCCTCCGTGGTTCAATTGTTTGTAGTGGTCGAATCGTATATTGGGGGTCGCTTGGAGGTATACCCACGATTATGTGTGGGAGCCTCTCGGGTTGATTTCAGACTTGTTATCCTACCCATACGTTTCGTATCGGACTGTCAACTGTACCCACCCAGGGACTCACTATGAATTGGTGTCTTTAGTTGCCATAATCTTTAGGTACTTACACAAGGTGACGGTGAAGGGAAGTCTCATTGTACCTGGAACAGACATTGGTCAAACTCACTTGGGCTCCTTGGAGGGTAAATCCACAATTACTGCGTGGAAGATTGCACCAAGGTGAAAGTCCATTAAGCAGGTTTCCATTGTAACTGTTCCACCATATCCTAGCCCCTTCTTGACTTGATCACGCGACGTTGGATTTCATCACCAACTAGTACGGTCATCGAGAGAAGTTTTGTTTGCTTGGTTGATTCCTAGATTTTATTAGTGTGTACTGTTTCTTTTTGTTAGTTGGCCCTAGATCTTCAGTGTGTTCTGTTATTATCCACAATTGAGCCCGTAGATGACAAAGGTCTTTGTTGATCACGTAGGATGCAAGGGCTGCCTCCGGAAGGCTATCAACCCTTACCTCCTAACTCTCCAGAAGACAACTATCATAGAGAGGTAGAAAATCGATCTGACACTGGAAGTGTTATTGCTCCTCCGTTAGATAACTCAAGAGCCACTTTGGTCACGGTTGAAAATCCCACTACATCTGTGTCGGTAACCCCTCTCGAACCACTTTTGGTTCGTTTAGACTCCCTTGGGAACGTCATAGATGAAGAGATCCCATGATTACCGGAGAGGATATTTATCGAAACATATATGGGATCCATGGAACCAATCTTTGGTGACGAGTATAGGACTCTTGTTCGTCCTAGCACCGCAGTAGATACCAATCCCACACCTGCTCATTCTGTATGGAGGACTTCATCAAGATGCGATCTCTATGAACATTTCGAATCCTTTCAACAACCCTTTCCACCTCATGACCCTCCTAGTGAAACAGGACCATCCGATCAAACCATGAATCACCCAATCGATCAGGTTATTAACCTTACTGCTAAAATGCACAAGTCCATCTTAATGCTGGACTCATCACCTCTACTCATCCCCAAAGCACTTCAATCTCTACCCCCGTTTCTACAAGCTTTTACTCTACAGCCCCACATGATCCTGCTGGGACATCTTCTCACCCGAGAACGCAAACCCCTGCTAGCCAAACACAACTGGCTGGAGGGAAACCACCATCCAACAAACCTTTTCCTCCTGGAGGACTGCCTTTCCATGGGGGGCCTACCCCTCCCAGGGGAAAACCCACTTTTCATGCTCCTCCTGGAGGGAAACCTCTGTTTGCCAGTGATACCCTGGACATAAATCCACCGCTGGTAGGGGGGGCAACCCTAGTTTGCTGGAAACCCTTCACAATCCTGGGGAGCATCTTCAGGAGGCACTTTTACTCAACCCCACGTTGGGGGGCACTTGTATAATAACCCGCTAGGAGGAGTATCCAATCCTGTCCCTTCCGGAACATCTTACGGGCAATCTTATCCGGGCGGCATCCCAAACACCACCTGGAGTTCTCTGGGACCACAGTCTTATCTCTATCCAGTCTCCTGGTGTCCACTTTTTTCTAAGCAAGTGTAGTGATGATGTTGAAATCCCCTGCCAAGATCCAATGGAGGTTGTTGGTTCAATCCTTTAGATTCTATAGGTCTAGGAGCATTCTCCTTTTTTCCTCCATCACCTGGGGGCCATAGACACTAGTGCATAGAATTTTCCTCGTGTTCCCTATAATTTGCATGTTTCTGAACAGCAAGATTTTTGTGGGGTGGTTTGTTTTGAGGGTTTGGAGGATCCACAGTATTGAGTATTGGAGGTCGACATTTCAAGTCCATATCAAGACCCATCATCAGGACAACTAAGCCTAGGTAAACATAAAACAGAAGAGCATAGATAAATAGTGAATTCTGAAGTCTAGGGTCGGCCCTAAAAATCTAGAAGTGTGTTTTTTTAATGTAAGAGTTTTTTTAGGGTTTTAATAAATTATTAATTAATTGGTTGTATTAATCTAATGATAAATTATTTTATTAATTGTATTAATGGTTATTAATTTAATGAAATTTTTTATTTTATGGTTTATTTATTATTATTTTTAATTCTTATTTTATCATTAAATTATAATTCTTTTAATTTTTAATAAAGTAGTTTGTATTAATGTATTGATCATTAATTGGTTATTAATAATGTTAATTTATACTTTGTTTTAAATGTTATTAATGTGATGGTGATGATAATAAATTTGTATTTAATAATTTGTTTTGTAAAAAAAGGGGGGTGTTTATAATGAACTTAGGTTTTTTAGGGTTAAAATGTAACCTACCTTGTGTGTTTGTCTTGGATTAGAGAAATCCAATTTTCGCTAATTTCTAGGCCATTGTCTTTGTTCAGGTTGTTAGGGTGTTTAAGGATTTCAATAGCTTCTTTGATTCTACGTTTGAAGAAGTGATCTTCCTTGGCTAAAATTATCGTGTCTTCCAGGCGTATGTGGTGTTTAGATGAGGAAGAGTGTTCGGCTAAAGTAGAGGTGCGGATACGTTCGTTTTTTATATTTGCTCCATCTTCTTTGATCCTAATCTGAAAGGATCGACCAGCTTCTCCTATGTAGCATTTACCACAGGAGCATTCTATTTTGTAGACTCCTTTACATTTCTTATGGTCAGGTTCGTCTTTAACTAATTTCATTTTTTGTTTGATGGTCTCTGAGGATTTAAAGGAGGTCTCAATCTCTTTCTTTCTCAATACATTGACAATATTATCAGTTATTCCTTGGGTATAGGGAAGGTAGGTTGTAGTACTAGGGGATTGGTTGTTAGGTGGTTTAGGTCCATTATTTTCTCTATCTAGGGATTTGTTCATCATTTTCTTGATGTCTTTGTCCTTGTAACCTATTCTCTTAAAAACCCTAGAGAGGTGTTATTTTTCTTGAACTAGGTTGTCATCATCATAAATTCTTAAGGCCCTCGTGGCTAGACTGTTGAGGATGCCTAACTTCTGGGTAGGGTGGTGATGAGAGCTAGCGTGAAGGTATTTTTCTATGTGGGTCTTTTTCCTATAGACCTCATGTCCAAGACTATCATCTTCTTTCCTTTTGATTAGTATGTCCAGGAAGGGAATTGTACCATTTTCCTCGAGTTCCATTGTGAATTTGATGTCTTTAGAAATATTGCTGAGATGTTGGAAGAATTTCTCAAGTTCGTCTTTACCGAGGGGCCAAAGTACCCTAGTGTCGTCAACGAATTTCTTCCATCTTAGTGGTTTAAGGGAAAGGAACCTAAGGCTTTTTTCTTGAAGTTTTCCATGAAAATATTGGCGACAATGGGAGAAAGTGGGGAACCCATGGCTATGTCGCTTGTTTGCTCATAGAATTCGCCTTGATAGATGAAAAATGTGGACAGGAGGCAAACCTCTGCTAGCTTTGTTGTTTCTGGGTCTGTCACTTCATTAACAACCTAGATGGATTCATTTAGTGGGATTTTGGTAAAGAGGGAGACAACATCGAAACTAATGAGGATGTCCTCAGGTTTTATTTTTTCATTCTTGATGATTTTGACAAAATCATTAGAGTCCTTAATGAAGGAGTTTGTATGACCTACTAGGGGGCTAAGGATTTTCGCTACATACTTGGTAAGTTCGTAAGTGGGCGAGCCTATTGTGTTTACTATAGGTCTCAGAGGAGCCCCGTCTTTGTGAATCTTGGGTAGTCCGTAAATTATTAGGGTAATCTCACTATTTGGGAGAAGACGTTTCTTTATTCTTTCTTCTAGGTTTGAGTTTTTTATGGCTCTTTTGACGTCTTTCATAACCTTTGCAATAGGGTTACTGGGAAGCTTCTTGTAGCTCCCACTCTGAGACAGGTGATCAATCATTCTTGCATTATAATCTACTTGATTCATTACTACTGTGGCACCACCTTTATCAGCTCTGAGGATAGCTAGGTTCATGTTATTTTTGAGGTTCTTGATTGCTTATCGTTCTTCTTTGTTGACATTTCTCTTTGGGGGTTTTGCTCTTCTCAAGATGATGGTGCGGTCTTGTCTAACTAATCCTTTGTCTTCAACTGTTAAGTTCTTAATATTGTCTTCTATGCAGCATATTAGGTTATCTACTGGAATGGAGGTGGGTGAGATGGCGAAATTCGGTCTTTTTTCAAGAACGCTCAGCTCGGCTCTGTCAAGTGCGTGTGAGGAGAGGTTAATCACCTTTTTCGCGGGTTTGTTGTCTTTGGCTGTTGCGTTATTATTTAATAGTTTATCCAGATTTTTATTCTGCATAGTGCGCACCACGTCATACTCTTTCTCTGCTTTGAGGGAAGCTAACGTGTCTATTGTTCTTCAAATTTCTAGACGGATCATCTGCGCAAGTTTTAAGCGTAGTCCGAGAATTTTTTTCGAGAGGCTATTAAGTGCGAATCTGGTTTTCTTTATTTCTTTTTTTACAATGGATAAACCTAACCGGTGAAAGGTTTCACAATTCCCTTTATTGTTCATTCTATGATCTATGCGTGCAAATTTCGGAAGAACTTTGTTATCCCTACAGTGTTTTAGAAATTCCATATCTTCTACTCTTAATTGGATCTTCACTCTAATCTTTTCCATATGACGGATTTCATCCAGAGTCTCCCTACCATACAGGGAATGAATCTGAACAGCAAGATTTTTGTGGGGTGGTTTATTTTGAGGGTTCGGAGGATCCATAGTATTAAGTATCGGAGGTCGAAAAAAAGTCTGCGTCTCGTGGCTTTTGTTGCAAGTAGGTTCATCGATTGTGGGTTCCACAAGGTGAGAATACCTCCCACCATCTGTTGTCTTTCAACAACCAACATCTTGTACTTACTCCAATGTTTTTTACCGATTGATTCCATTCTGTCTAAAGTGCATTTTGTCTCTTGAATGAAACAGAGGTCAGATTGTTTCTTTCTTAGTCTATTTTTAAGGATTCATTTCTTTCTTGGGTTGTTTAGGCCTCTTATATTCCATGTTATAATATTCATTTAAACATGTGGGGGGGAGTTGGGGAAGAAATTTTTAATCTTACCTAAGTTTATCAATAGGGCTCCTAGTTCTTGTAGGGCTACGCTATTTTATTTTTTGCCTTTCTTTCGCCTTGTCTGCTTGGGTGAGTGTTGTGGTTGTCCATCACCTGTTGTGATTCCCATGTGTCTTATCTCACCATGCATGTGCTTGATCCCTCTGGATTTCTCTTCTTCCCTTAGGAGGAAGAGATATTGAATGTGATCTAGTTGCTTTGCTAGCACATTGACTACTCCCTGCCTTTTCCATTGTTCCAGTATGTTTGGTAGATCTATTGCTTCCCTTTCCACAATGTCTCTGAGATTTGGGTCTTTTGTTCCTACATCACTTGGTGTCATCTCTGAATCTCCATATACCTCCTGCATTGGGGTGTTGGCATATTTTTTCTCGCCTTCCATAAGACTTGCGCTACCTCCATGTTCTGCCTTGTTTCTTGGAATTTTTGTGTTCTCATGAGTTGCTTGTTCACTAGATTCCCTAGATTTCATCTTTTCCTTTCCTCCTTCTTCCCCTTGGTTGGGCCTGCCTCTTCCTTTTGTTCTAATCCTAGCTTCTGGGTTGCTTCCTATTGGGGCCTTGCCTTGTCTTTTGTTTCCTTTGCTTTTGTGATTTGGCTTCACAAACCCGTCCTCATCTTGTTGTAGCTTGGTGTTTTTTGTTTCTTATTTTTTATTGAGAGGACATTCTCTTAGTAGGGGTCCATGTTCATGACATCTTCTGCATCGAAACGAGATTCTCTCATACTCTATGCTTTGTATCCATTCCTCATCCCTAAACTCCAGGATTATGGCTTTCGGGAGCGCCTCCAAAACATCCATCTCTATGCAGATCCTTGCATAGGATGTATATTTTCCTTTTAGAGTAGCTTTTGATGTCTTGACATATTTTCTGAGATTGTTCCCTATGGATTTGAAGGTGTACGGCAGCCAGTAGTCTAGCGGTAAGGAGTAAAGCCTTAGCTAGACTGGGACAATTTTAAAGGTTTGTTTCTCAGGGGAGAATTTTTCCTTCCATGGACGCATGTACAGCCCCGTTGAGGCGTGGAAATATGCCCCCCCCTCAAAGACTTTATCCATGTCCTCCAAGTTCATAAAGACTATTGTGAAAAATCCTTTCGAGCCCAGGTGGAGTTCAAATTCTCCACTTGTCTTCCAATGGTATTTTATACAGTTGCACAACGTTTTTTCTGTGGGCCACAAGCCCATGAACTTGCAGATCAGTACATGCTTCTTCACCCTATCCCGGAAGAGTTGTGTTTGGGGGTCTTCTAATATAACCTTGGGTATTAGTGTTCTTTTAGGTTTACACGGGTTGCTTTCATCTACCCCACTGGGGTTCATGGTTTCTTGCGCACCGTTCTGGGCTTCTCTGGCTTCTTCCCCCACATGATCACTTTTTTCTTGGTTGCCCTCTTGATTCTTTTCCAATCCCGATCCTGAGGTGTATGTTAGAGGTTCGTTGAAACCGATGCCTCATGGGCCTTTCCATTTGTCCACCACTACCTACTTGTAGAAGGGGGTTCCATTCCCTTCCCCTTTGGTAACCATGTTGGTCACTGCTGAGACCGCGATTGTTAAACCCTAGATTGATTTTTTCTCCAGAGCCGCTCTGCCTCCTGAAATTCTTCCTAATTTGTATATAATAAAAAATACCATATATGTCATGATCTAATTGGATAACAGATTGGAGGTCTTATTTCCAGCTTCACTATTCCCAATGTTTTATATGTTATCATATCTAAAGTTTTTGATCATCTACGGTCTTTCTGAATTTTTGCTATTTTTATTAAAATTTTTAGATATCCAAAGTTTTGAGTATCGAGAGTCAGTTTTTTATTAGTTGAATTGATATTAGTTTATCCTTTGACTAAATTTTTTTTTGCATAGTCTTTATTGTTCAAACTATTGTTGTTATTATTATTATTATTTTATTGTTATTATTTTATATTATTATAAAATAATATAATAATTATTTTGTGTATGTAAACATACCTGCCACATTGCATTCTTTCTTAAATGTTTACACAGTGCGAGGCCCTTCGACGGTCCTAACAGACTTAAATGTTTACCTAACAAGCCTCACAGCCTTAAATGTTTACTTAACAGGCTTGTTAAAATACATTTTCCTCCGATTTTTTTAAAACAATGTTGTCTACAGTGAATATGGACAATATTGTTCTTCAGCGGCATTACTGGTTCACTAGTTGATGCTTGCTCGTTTCTTGTTCACTAGTTTCTTGTTTGCCTATTGATATTGCTCTTGTTTTCCTGTTACTCTAGTTGCATTTTGCACGCTTGGGATTCTGCAACCACGATTGGAACTGTGCTTCTGTCGTTCCCCATTGATGGGTGGGTTTCGGTGCCATGTTTACCTTCCTATTCATTGTTTGTTGTTTTCTATTTCCAGTTTGCAAGTGAAAATTTTCAATACTGGAAATGCCTGAGTCAAAATCCTCTTGCAGAACATCTTTGTATGTGAGTACTGTGACCAGAGAACCAGGAATGTGATGTTGTCTTGGTCTTTTTCTTGAACGTTAATGTTCAACACAGAACCCACCT
This sequence comes from Picea engelmannii, assembly GCA_009831015.1. NCBI lineage: Eukaryota > Viridiplantae > Streptophyta > Pinopsida > Pinales > Pinaceae > Picea > Picea engelmannii. Next base: position 800,125 of record ML776562.1, read on the forward strand.
CTATCGCAGCCATAGTGACATATAAAAAATGAAATCGAATTTTCTCCTCATTTTTTTTGTTCCTGAAAACCATACATTTGGTGCATTTTTTTCAAGTTGTTCCCTTCCAATCACATGTGCCCACTTCCATGTCCTAAACATCAAACCAGGAGTCGTTGGATAATATCAATGCAAAAAAAATATGAGGTGTAGCCTGAAAAAAAATGCACCAAACGTATGGTTTTCAGGAACAAAAAATGTGAGAAGAAAAATCGATTTCCTTTTTTATATGTCATTGTGGTTGCGATAGAGGTGGGTTCTGTGTCGAACATTGAAGTTTAGGAACAATACCAAGACAGCATTACAGTCATGTTTCTTTGGTCGTAGTAGTCACATACAAAGATGTTCTGCAAAAATATTTTGAGCATTCCCAGTATTGAAAATTCTTAGTTGCAAACTGGAAAAAGATAAACAATGAATAGGGATGCAACCATGGCAATGAAACTTACCTGTGAATGGGGAACGATAGAAGCGTGGTTCCAATTGCGGATGCAGAATTCCAATCATGCAAACTGCAACTTTCTTAAATGTTTACACAATGGGAGGCCTTTGGATGGTCCTCACAGACTTGAATGTTTACCTGACAGGCCTCACAGCCTGAAATGTTTGGTTAACACACGTGTTACAATATATTTTCCTCCAATTTTTTTATACAATCTTGTCTGCAGTGAATTTGGGCAATATTGTTCTTCATCGACATTCCTGGTTGACTGGTTGATGCTTGCTCGTTGGTTCGACAGATGGTGCTTATTTTTGTTTGATTCAACTTTGTAGAGTTAAGGTCCTGCAGCTGCAGTTGGACCTCTTGGTACTTGTTCAGTGGTTTGTTGTTTGTTGCTTTCTCTTGTTTGCTTCAACTTTGCAAGGTTGGGGTATTGCATCCGTAGTTGGACCTGTTGTTGCAGTTTTCAGTCCAGGGGTTGCGCTTCTATCCTTCCTTATTCACCGTTGAGTCTCAATGTCATGGTTGCATTCATGTCCGTTGGTTGTTCTTTGCTATTTCTAGTTTGCAAGTAAGAATTTTCAATACTAGGAATTCCTAAGCCAAAATCCTCTTGCAGAACATCTTCGTATGTGACTACTACGACCAGAGAAATAGGAGTGTGATGTTTTCTTGGTGTTTTTCTTGAGCGTCGTTGTTCGCCAAAAATCCCACCTCTGTCGCGGCCATAGTGACATATAAAAAAAAAGGAAAAAAAAAAAATCCTTGTATTTTATGTTCCTGAAAACCATGTGTTTGTTGCATTTTTTTCATGTTGTTCCCTTCCAAAATGTCTTGTTCCCCTTTGAATATCAATGTTGGGCTCAGAACCCACCTTTGTTGTATCCATAGTAAGATATAAACAAAGGAAATCGAATGTTCTCCTCATTTTTCTATTCCTGGAAACGATACGTTTGCCAGAGAAATGAGAGTGTGATGTTGTCTTGTTCTTGTGTTAAAACAATATGTTTGGTGCATTTGTTTCATTTTGTTCCCTTCCAAAACATCTTGTTCCCATTTGAATGTCAATGTTGGGCACAGAATCCACCTTTGTTGCACCCACAGTGAGATATAAAAAAGGAAATCGAATGTTCTCCTCATATTTTCTATTCCTGAAAACCATACGTTTGAGTGCAACCCTGGCATTGAAACTTACCTGTCAATGAAGAATGCCAGAAACGTAGTTCCAATCGCAGATGCAGAATCCCAACGGTGCAAAGTGAAACAACAGGGGAAAACAAGAGCAAGCAGCAAACAACAAACGAGTGAGTGAATTGATGAGTCATTGTTTTGTGACTACTATCGGGCTACTATTTTGTGACTGAATTCCAGAATAGAGGGAGTGGGCATGGCCACGCATTGTTGTGGACAAAGGGTGCACCGATCTATGGAAATGAAAACATCTCACAGATTGAGTAGTTTATGTACAAATACATGACATGAAGCACATATCAATTGGATCCAGGACTTGCCAAAGTTCATAGTCATTATCATACAAGAAGTTATAAAAAATGAAAAATATCACATTTCAAATACAACTTCCATGTGCCGCCACTGAGAACAACAAGAATCGTAGACCCAATTAGTTTGGAGGACAATGTTCTCATTGAGAAATCTAAATCTTTTTTCCCATTTCTAGAACAAGGAGACTTTGATGACTTAATGAGATTCCAAGACTTCTTGGCAGAGCTAAATCTAATAGAAGTTGAGTACATCCAATGCGTACAATCTACACTTGAACAACCAACAGTTTTCCTTAAACGAAAACTTTTACATATATGGAACAACAGTTTCTCCAAGTACCTGCTAGTTATGTGGAATGAAAATACAGATGCATAGTATGTCCTCAATGCATATGCCACATCATCACATTGTGCCTCGTACATGGAAAAGGTTGAAAAATCTATGACAAGTGCATTCAGAAGAATACTCAAAGAACATGAAAGAAATCTTATTGATACTATGCAAATGATACATGCACTTGGAAATACATTGCTTAATCTTTAACAAATCTCTTCTCAACAAACAGTTGACGTTGCACTTTCCTTGCCCCTAGATTGTGGTTCAAGGAAATGTGTCTTCACAAACACATCTCCACTTGAGAAACGCAAATTGGAATATGGTTTTACAGTTGGGCCACCAAAAATACTATTAAAATAAAATAATATGAAAATTGTTGAAATAGATATAAACAACATCTCTTTGGACTTGAACCAGAGTTTGTTGAGCTCCAACTATATTTCATAGCTGAGAATGTGTTTCCCATAGTTAATGTGTTTCTATGGCTTCATAATTATCAGACTAAGTTTTTTTGTGTGAGGGATAAAGTTATTTTCTCCCTTTCTTTTTCATCTTCTATACTTACCCATTTTTCCCTTTTCTTCTTCCCCTCTATTATTTGTTTCTGGTTCTATACTTAGTCGTGTTTCTATGCTCACGGGTTCACGGGGTGGAGAACTGACAAATCCTCATCTCCATCTATATATTCACATCATGATTCTGACCAGTCGTCGTTTGTTTCCATACTTAGACAATTTTATGGCCGCGGATTCGCAGGTAGGTGCTATCGAAGTCTCATGCCCCGTGTTCGGGGTATACATATTGCACCCAAAACCTCGGTGATCTACAATTCGACCCCGGACTCCTCGAACTCGCAATTATGACTCTACCTATGATGACTCTGTCTGAATGCCCCACCTTTCCATACTTAGTTGAGTCTTCAAAGTTTCGTGAGTTCACGGACTCCCGTGTTCACAAAAGTTTGAAAGCATTTTTCGCTCCCCTCCATCCCCGCCACCTTCTACCCTTCCCAATGCACATTAATTATGCTTTAACTAGTGACAAATCACCATGCAGGTTCAAAAATATTGGCATTAATAAGCGGAAATCTCGAGGACATCTCCCATTAAAATGCATTAATGGGAGAATATTATGGGATCTGATGATTTTTTTGTGTCCATCTTGAATTGGAAAAAATTGTTGGTTATTTTAGTTTTTTTAAGGCATGATCATAGTAAGAATGCAATACTTGAACCTGAGTTTATCGAGGTCCATATATATTCCATAGCTGAGAATTTTTTTCGCATATTTAATGGTTATGGCCGTGAGTTCCCGGATTAGCGCTATCGAACTCTCATGCCCCTTGTTCTGTGATATACATCTTGCACCCAAAATTTCCATGATCTACAATTCGACTCCGGACTCCTCAAACTCGCAAGATTCACTCTACCTACAATGAGTCTGTCCATGTCTATCTGTCCACCACGCCTTTCCATACTTAGTCGATTCTTCACCTCTTGTTGTCCCAGGTTTGTGGGTTCACGGACTCCCAGGTTCAGAAAAGTTTCAAAGCATTTATCTCTCTCGTCCATCCCCGTTGTTGGAGCCACCTTTTTTCAACTGGTTTAAACGTAATTTTTAAATTCAAATGTTGGTCTTTAATTTCTCTTTCACTTCGTGACATTTACCAACTAAAATTTTCAGTATTCCCGACATACAAAATAGCGAAGGATGTTATGTTTCATAAGTCACCACCTTTTATCGTTAAACGAAAATTTTTACTTGTTTCACCTCGGGATATCGCACTTCGGGAGTTACAAGTCACAAGATTTACAAGCCCTGATGTGCGAGGCCACGAAAATTTGTTAAAATCTTACCTCAGGTTAAATCTGAGAGTAAAATTCTTTAAACCCCAGTCAAGTGTTGTCGGGATTTCGCATCTCGGCCTTCACTCTCTCCAAAAACGTTACCATCATAACTCCGATAGGAGAAGCCGCGAGACTTTTACATAAGTAACCCGGGTTAGTGTCAGGGGTGGTTAGTTTTGACCATGGTTAAAGTCTATCGGGATTTCGTGACTCGGCGTGTGCGCCTCCCAAAAGCTATACCTTCGAAACCCCGAGTGGCGAAGTCGCGATATTTCTCAAATATTAATTAATTAAAACACTTAATCTGGTTTATCTTCTAGTTTAAATAGATCACATCATCACGATCTCGGGATTTCGCGACTTGGCATATGCTCCTCCTGAAAACTATACCTTCGAAGCCCCGAGTCGCGAAGTCGCGATATAAATTAAAACATGATTAATTAAACACTTAATCATGTTTACATTCTTTCTTAACTAAATCCAATCATCACGATATCAAGTTTTAGAGGCTCGAAAGGTTAGAGTGAAAACTCTCGATAAGGCAAACGTTGAAAGGTTGATTAAAGTTTAAGAAAGCCTGATTAAAGAAGCTAAGCGAGCTTAATCAGTGTTTAATGCAAATAATAATATGCACAGTCTATGAGGTAAATTTAAATTTTCCTTATGCCAACTTGTGTCACAAACCGTCGAAATTTATTGCATTAATTGGGAATGAGGTGAAGTGATAAGTAAGGATATGGTTTTTATTGTTAAATCTGTCTCTAAAATTGATTTGACCGTTTTGTTCATAAGGACGTCGAGGTTTTAAATGGTCGAAGATATAGATCTTTTTCTTCAATGTCACAAAGCTCATTTCTATTTTACGCAGAGAAACTTTCCTCAGCAAACTGATTTCTGTATGTATACATATTTTTATCGCAGGAGAGCTAAATTAGAATCCCCCGTCATGGCCCCACGAAAAGCGTCCAAGGCAAGTGCTGAGATTTCAAGGCAAGGCTCGGATAATGTTTCTGATACTTCACCCCGAAGCGTTGATTCAGTCACAACCTGGTCATATATTTTCGAGATTCTGCAATCTGAATTGGTAGATGGTTCAGATGATTCTAGTAACAATGAAAAGGATGACCTGGCCACCAAATACAAGATCGTTGTCCAAGCATAAATGTATAAAGTAGCGGCCAGGCCACGTCTGCTCCCTTACTATGATATGATCCGATGGGCGCTAGACCATGTAGATATCCCAACTAGAACCATCGTCAACGAGCAGAAGGTCACTATTGGGACCTTTAGACCAGAACAATTACAGGCAATGTACAAGTTGCCACCCACGTCGAATTTCACATACAATGCTGAGTTTCTTGAGGATTTTAAACAGAAGGAATGCGAGCAATACAGAAAAATCTTATCTGATTTGATCAAGGATTGGGTCTCACACCCCGCGAAGTTCAGGGCCGATAGAAATGGAATTTATTCCATATTTTCTTTGGAACCACAGTTCAAATACATAGCAATGATGACCTGTAGATTGTATGGGAGGGAAGACACCACACATTTTTTTCTCCCATGGGTGCCTCTGATGCATACAGTGGCGGAAGGTTGTTCCTTCGACTGGGCCAAACTATTGTCAGATAGTCTGACCAGTCAGATTACAGAGTATTGGATGCAGAGGGTGAGCGAGAAGGTCGCTTCATTCTTTATGTCTGCATACATCATGGACGTCGTGTGTTTTGTGACGCCTTTTCCCTTAATGAGCTGGAGCTGGGCTCCATCGGATGTTGAGCCTATCCACGTCTACCATTCAAAGCTTTGGGAAGACAAGGCTTCAGATTTCATATATGAAATTTTCAATTGGGTAATGGTATGGATGCATGTCTCCATCTTCGATAATCCACCACCTAGGATCTCAGATAGCATCGTGGCCAATTTTAGCAGTATGGTTGATTGGCACATGGGGGAAGAATTTTCATACATCAGGGTTTTCGGCACTTCTGTCCCTCTGCATGCTCTACCATTATTTATACCCGATAGGCTGGCTTGTCGCGAGATCGCCAGGAAAAACGTGATTGGTGGCATAAGCAAAGAGCTTAAGGGATATTCGAAGAAGGTATGGACACCATTCCCTATTCATTTGAACACCTATTCTTTATTAGATTTCAGGCATGCAAAGGCTAAAGCAGCAGCCTTGGAAGATATTAAATTGGTTCACATTGAATTTAAGAAACACGACCCACACAAGGTTGTGAGTAATCACTTGGCTAGTTGTGGCCTCAAAAGGTTTGAGCATGAGAATTCGCCTCATGATGACATTTTCTGAGGCGCGAGATCTTATGCCGAGGTTTTTGCTTGGATACAAGCCATGTCGCCCGAAGAGAGGGCCGACGTTTTCAAATTCCAAGAACATCGGCGGAGTTGCCTTCCCCCAGTATTACGGGGTGAGAATCCAACGGCCATAGAGGTGCAGCAACTGGAAGCCAAAGGCTCCAAAGATTCAGCACACGGTCAAGAAGAACACCAGGACAAGAAAGAGAAAATTGGGGGCCTGAAACAGATACAAGACCTGTGGACTCATTAGATTTTCATATTTTATACATTCGTCAGATTTCTTCTCACCTTTTTCTTCTTCTGTTTACAGGGTGAGATTCTCCCTTGATAGGAGCCTCGTATTATAAACAACTTTATGTTTTTCTCACATTTTCGCACACACCAATTATTTAATAGATAACACAGTTACGGGAAAGGGCCTTTGGTTTGTAATTTATCTTTAACTTTAAATCAGATAGTTCTCTTTTATACGATCGGATTGATTCAGCATCTAAAACTTTGAAACTTTCATTTACTTTCATTGTTCCTTCATGACTGTCCCAGCTGTAAGACAGCCTAACATTGAACCCGGTTTATCAGACCAAACACATATCGCTTTGAACCTTTTCGATACTATTCTTAAAACAACCAATACCCGAGTAGAACTTGAGCGTTCGTGGGCTGCGATTGAGTGGGATATAAACATCCAGGAACAGTTAGAGGCTAAACAACGACAACCTGGAAATCAGGTTGAGCCTCCTTTCTCGAAGGTTGATGCTCTCCTTCTTATTACTCTTCACTCACTTTCGGATGCCTAGACACTGTACCTTCTAAGCCTTAGGTACAGACTTTGGAACAACATCTTTTTGGCACCGTTGTCAGGGACAAAGTCACGAAACCTTTTCCCTGGGAAGAACGACATTCTCACAAGTTTCACCCTTTGATAGTGAACAAAGAGTGAACACCCTTTAAAGGATTTTATTATTTTTCACTTGGAAACTCCACTTTTAAATAAGCTAGCATCTGGTCGAAGGAATACCAGACTAAACCCAGAGGGAAAACAGACCACGCCTATTTCTGATCCTGAAAAAGTACTGAAAACTAGAGGTTCCATTAAGCCAACTACTGCAGTCTACTAGCTTAAGTACCCACAACCCGAGATCAAGAGTTTGTTTGAACCTTCAACTTCGCACAGTTCCCCTCAAGAAACCATCAATCCAATTTCATCTCTCTCTGAGACTAAAAGTGAAACCAATTCAATAACCTCTAATGTATACAGAGGTAAAAGCCCTACAGTGGATTTATCAGAGATCGATATCCTGCCAACTTTTCAGTTAGATCTCACGACCTCACCAAATCTCGGAGAGTATACCTTACACTCAGATTACACGCCTGCGGGTTCCCCTGATTACATTTCTTGCAAGTCCAAAGAGCCAATTCCTCGCATCACTTATCACCCGTCTTTGGTTTTCGTGTCTCACGAAGAAGCTAAAGATTCGCTCTTAATGTTCCATAACCCTCTATACAATACATCGTTTCCCTATCCAGTAGTACCAATGGCAGCCACCGGAGGAGGAGGCGGAGGGGTTTTCGAAGGTGGTGGGGCTCCAAGAGGAGGAGCAAGAGGCCAAGGGCCTCTCCCCCCTCCCAGAGTTTTTGCTAAAGTGGCTGCAAGATATGCGCCTTTGGTTCTACTTGTCCCTCTTCATGACCTTCCCGAAAATTATATAAAAAACTTACCTAAGTTTACAGGAGAAGGAGACTTAACCGCAGCCGAACATATAAACTGTTTTTATCAGTTTGCGGATATCCTTGGTCTCGAACACGAAGACGTGTATTCAAGGATTTTTGTTCAAACTTTCGAAGGACAGGTACGAACCTGGTTTCGAAGCCTACCCGCAGGGTCAATATTATCCTACGATGCTCTAGAAGACGCCTTCCTTAGGTAATGGGGTGAAAGGAAATACCACTTCTATTATTTGACCGAGTTCGGATCTTTAAAGAAAAATAATTCGGAAACAGTTATGGAATTTATTCAAAGATTTAATAAGTTGTATAATAAAATCCCAGTCGAAGTTAAACCATCCCAACCTGCATCCAAAGTAACCTTCGCGGGAGATTTCGAACCCGATTTTTCCCTTCTCTTAAGAGAAAGAAGAGGGGCTACCCTAACCCGAATGCAGGATGATGTTGTAGAAATCGAATCTAATAGGATGGATTTGGACAATTTGAAAGCTAAGGTAGAAACGGGAAACCAAGAAACCAGACGTTTCAGGGAACAAGCCGGACCCTCAGGGTCTAATAGATCCACAGACGATAAAATGGATGATATGGCTAGGATAATTAAGGAATTGTTGAATAAAAATTCTAGGATGGAACTAGATCAATCGAAGGCCAATCCTTTCGTTAAAAGAGAATTCAGGAGAAACCCCAGCCTTCAAAATCAACAAAGACAGAATAAAAATGAAGATCAAAAAATTCAAACCCCTTTAAAAAATGAAAATTTTATAGGAGGAAATGACCTGGAGGATTTCGAGGGTCTATAAGAAGATGTGACAAATTTGGGTGATGACTACACTCAACCTTATGTAACTAAAGAAGATTATGATAAGTCTTTAAACACACAGCAACCCTCAGATGCAGATGATGACATAAACAATATAGATGTCCCTGACCATGAAGAAGTGACTGATTCAATAATGGCTGAAGTCCAACCTAGGTATAACCTGAGGTCTAAAAACAAACCTACGTTGATTTCTCAACCCAGGAAAATTCTCCCTAGAGGTGAAGTATATGTGCCCACCCCAAAGGAGACCGAAACATCTAAAGGGACTGACTTATTGGATCCAAAGAAGAAGGAGGTTGAGACCCAAACAAAGGAGATCAAGATGGTCGATACACAGACATCGGTAATTAAGATCACGAGTAATAAATCAACCCAGGCAAGTAAGTTGGAGAAGAGAGAATCTGAGGTTTCAACCAGAGAAATGAACAAAGGTAGTAGCAATTTTAGTCTTGAAAATGAGATAAATAGGATCAAAATACCGATCCCTCTGGTTGAATTAGCAAAGAATCCTACATATTGTAAGCAGATAACTAAAGTGATAGGTTGTGAAGATCAAGAAGCCAATCCGACGTGATAAACTTGGAAGACGATAAGCCCAATATCACTTTTGGTCCACATTTCGAGGGTGCCATAGACACTGTCACTCCTTTCTATATCACCCTAAATGTGCATGATCGACTGCTGCATAACTACATGCTAGACTCTAGAGCTTCACATAATGTGATGCCCAAAACTATTATGGATAGACTAGGCCTAGAGATCACCAGACCTTACGGAGATCTCTACTCTTTCGATTCGAGAAGAGTTAAGTGCATGGGTATGATAAAAGATTTAGTAGTCACCCTTACACAGGTCCCAGTCAAAAGCGTCCTGATGGATGTAGTTATTGTTGATATCCCCCCAAAGTATGGCTTACTACTATCAAGGTCGCGGGGAGCCAAACTTGGGGGGTCCCTCCAACTCGACATGACTTACGCCACAATTCCTGTGTTTGGTGGAAAACTTACTCGGTTATACAGGGAAACAAGGTTAGCCTATATAGTGAGCGATCCTCATAATCCTAACAATTTTCCTGTTTACATTGCGGATCAAGATCTAGGAAATTGTATTTTGTCTTTTGATGATGGTCTAGATAGTTGCACAGAGGAAAATTACATAGATGAGAAAGAATCAGAAAATATGCATAGCACTGGGATCTGGAAAATGTTTTTTGATGGTGCCATGTCATGTGAAGGAGTAAGTGCAGGGGTACTTTTTGTGGCACCTGAAAATAAATTTGTTGTCCCTTTCTCTTACAGGCTTCAATGGGATATAGACTACACCAACAATGTATGTGAGTATGAAGCCTTAATATTAGGATTGGAAGTTGCCAAGAAGCTAAACATAAAGAACATGGAAGTATATGCAGATGCAGAGTTGATAGTCAAATAGATAAATCGACAATACCAGGCCAAGCACCCGAGATTGAGATTGTACAGAAATTGTGCCTAGGATCTAATGGAAAATTTCTTCTCATCTGTAAATATCCACTTCATCCCACACGTCGAAAATTTGCAGGCCGACTCGTTAGCCAAGGCAGCCTCAACGTTCGCTCCCCCTACTACCTTTAAATTGAAGTACCACATAGAGGTAAGGCACCGACCATCCATCCCGAACAACATACAACACTGGCAAGTTTTCAAGGATGACAAACAGATTAGGAAATTCCTCGAAGTAGTAGGCGACTTCTTTGAAACTCACATTGATCAAGAGAATCAAAATGATCACATATGGATCATGCAAGAAGGAGAGGACCCTCAAGAGTTCCAGGAAAAGATTGCAAATCATCGCATGCTGGTTCTAAAGAAAAATCAGATTCTGAAAGGATTGATTCCTCTGGAAAGACTGTTCGATCAGAATGACATACCCTTGAAATCCACCCTGCAACCCCAACCAGAGGAGGTTCAAGACTGCGATGTAGGGACCAAAGAAGAACCTAGGATGGTAAAAATATCAAAGTACCTTCCTCCTGAGGTAAAAAAAAAGTATAAAGACTTGCTCGGACAGTATAAAGATGTTTTCACTTGGTCTTACGAAGAGCTGAGAACTTACGACACCGCTGTAATCTAACACAAGATACCCCTAAAACTTGGTGTCAAACCCTTTCGACAAAAACTCAGACAGATCAACCCTATTTTATTGTCTGTGGTTGAAAAGGAAGTTAAAAAGCTCTTGGATGCAAAAATAATAGTACCTCTAAGATATTTCGATTGGGTAGCAAACCTGGTCCTGGTCAGAAAGAAGAGTGGGGAGATTAGACTGTGTGTGGACTTTAGAAATATGAATAAGTCCTCCCTCAAAGATAACTACCCTCTACCCAAAATGGATCACGTTTTAGAAAAGTTAGTTGGGGCCAATAGGATGTCAATGATCGACAAGTTCTCTGGGTATAATCAAATCGAAGTAAGTGAACTAGATAAAGAGAAAACGGCTTTCACTACCCCTTGGGGTACTTTTATGTATGATAAAATGCCTTTTGGTTTAATGAATGCAGGCGCTACCTTCCAACGTGCTATGGATATTGCTTTCATCGGCGAAAGGGATAAATTTGTGGTCATTTATCTTGATGATCTAACTGTTTTTTCTAAATCTGATGAAGATCATCTGGTACATCTCAAGCACACATTTGAGAAATGTCGTAAGTTTGGTCTGTCTTTGAATCCCAAAAAGTCCCACTTCGCCATGCAAGAAGGTAAACTCTTGGGCCATATTGTGTCGCGAGATGGTATTAAAATCGATCCTAAAAGAGTTGAGGCTATAGATACTATAAATATTCCTAGGAATGTAAAAGAAATTCAGTCATTTTTAGGAAAAATAAATTTTTTGAGGAGATTTATTCCGAACTTTGCTGAAATCGTGAAATTGATCACAGATATGCTAATGAAAAACAGCGAAGTGAAATGGACAGCAGAAGCTAAAGCAGTGTTTTCACACATCAAGAGGGTCATAAGCGAGGCACCTGTACTAGCAAGCCCTGATTATCAAAAAGATTTTTTTATTTTCTCGTTTGCCTCCGAACACACAATCGTCGCGGTACTCCTCCAGAAAAACGAAGAGGGTTTCGAACAGTCGATAGCCTTTTTTAGAAAGAGTCTCAAAGACACAAAACTTAAATATGATATAATGGAAAAGCAAGCATATGCTATGGTGAAGGCGTTGAAAGCATTCAGAACCTATGTGTTGCATTCCAAGATAATCGCGTATGTACCTACCAGTTCTGTAAAGGATATTTTGGTTCAATCTGACAGTGATGGAAGAAGGGGGCGTTGGCTTTCCAAAATTCAAGAATTCGACCCGGAGATAAAACCAATGAAATTGGTAAAAGGACAAGGTTTGGCCAAACTCTTAGCAGAATTAAATTTCAGAGCTCTCAGTATAAATGGCCTACAAGGATATGAAGAAGGTGTGGACATGAACGAGTGTGATGAGCCAACAAGCGCGATCAAAATCGAAGAGAAGTTTGTCTCATTAGACTGGTACAAAAACATAGTGTCATACCTGATGACATTGAAATGCCCAAGTGATTTATCCCCATCCAAAGCCAGAACGCTGAAATTACATGCGGTCAAATACTGTATATCCGAAAATCAATTGTATTGGAAGGACCCACTAGGTTTCTTGTTGGTCTGTTTAGTCGAATCAGAAACAGAGAGGGTCATAAGAGAATTTCACGAGGGTGTCTATGGGGGACATCACGCTTGGAGGGCGACAGCTTATAAGATCCTAAGGGCAGGGTATTATTGGCCAAAACTTTTCTCAAACGTAAATACCAAAGTCAGAGCCTGTAACACGTGCCAACTGTTTGCAGGCAAGCATAAACTCCCAGTGCTACCACTGGTTCCAGTCAAAACGGAGGCTCCTTTCTAGTAATGGGGGCTAGATTTTATACGTGAAATTAACCCCCATTCTAGTGCTCAACACAAATGGATCCTGACTGCCACAGATTACTTCACTAAATGGGTGGCGATTATTCCAACCAGAAGGGCAACAGATTCGGTGGTAATAGATTTCCTGGAAGACAACATTTTGTCTAGATTCGGCTGCCCCCGAAAAATAGTCACAGATAACGCTCAGGCCTTCAAATCTATGGCTATGATCAGTTTTTGCCAGAAATACATTATCATACTCGGTCATTCCACGGCTTATTATCCCCAAGGAAATGGATTAGCCGAGTCTTCAAACAAGAGTCTGATAAATGTAATTAAGAAAGTCTTGGCTGATAATAAAAAATCTTGGCATGTTCATTTGAAATACGCCTTATGGGTAAATCGGATAGGCACGAAGAAATCTATCGACACCTCGCCTTTCCAAATGGTGCACGGGACTGGCGTTGTATTACCAATAAATCTAGTGCTCCCCATGATGAAATTATGGCAAGATGAGAAAGAAGAACCTAATCATGTTACCAGAAGGATAAATCAGTTAATTGAAGTGCAACAACACAGGGTTGAAATAGACGAAAGGTTGCAGAAATACCAAGATGATATGAAAACGTTATTTGACCGTAAGGCAAAAGACAGAGAGTTTCTCCCAGGAGATTTGGTCTTGAGATGGGATGCTAGGAAGGAAGACTCAGCGAAACACGGTAAATTTGATCATATTTGGTATGGACCTTTTAGAGTCGCAACTCCCGAAGGAAAGAATTTGTTTCTATTAGAAAATATGGACGGTAAAATCTTTAATGCCCCTGTCAACGGGCGTTATTTAAAACATTATATGCAATAACGGGTTCCCAAAAAAAAATTCATTATATATACCGGTTTGTGTTTTCTTTTTTATTTCATAATTTCTTTTTGGTAAGTCCACTTTCACCAATAATTAATTAGGTCAGTGATTTTTGTAGAAATAGAAATACGGAATTTTCAATACATTCAACTATATATATATATATACCTAATATTTTTTGCATGTTCCCCTTCAGGATTTCGGTTTGCAGCCCAAACGAGCGAAAGGGGTAAAAAGAAGGTCATATATCGGAAAATAAATTTGCCAAAACAGGTGATAGAAAAGGTTTTCTGTTATTATAAAATGGTAAGGTAAAGGTATGAATTCCTGAGAATTTTATGTTTCTAACAAATATTTTCAAAACGTCGCAATGGTCTCATGAATATAATGTTTTCACTTGAATGGTTATTAGAAGAACAACTACTCGCTCTGGATCCTAAGAATTTTCACTTAAAATAAAGATAGGAGGTAGTTAAAATAAGCAAGAAAGTAAAGCCTCTCTGAAAAGGGTTTTCAGGAGTCAGTATTAATGTTTGACCCTTTTCTTTCAGTTTACAAACCTCTATCTTTCACCCTTCTTTTTGTTTTCAGATATTACCTTTTTGAAAAGCCAAGCATATTTCCGGGTTTGCATACATGGGGAGAAGAGATTGCGTTTTAACTTTGAAAGCTGCAAAGCAGATTTTGGAAAGTAAGTTGGTCGTCACAACTCCTCAACCTCTTACTGAACAAAGTGATGCATAGGTTGATCCTGACTATTCTAGGTTTTTCAATAGTTTCGAAAGATTGAGGCTTGCTCAAAGGAAGACCCCTAGAAATAATTTCTCCCCTTCTTCTCTGCGGGCTAAGGTATGGTGAAAGTTAAGGGAGGGTTGGTACCGAGTAATCAAAGTAAGTTGACAGACCTCCATTGCAAAATATTACGCAGATATCACCCCTCTTACAAACTGATTGCCCCCACTTCATGTTTTAAAAAGTAAATTATAAGACATATGGTCAAAGGAAAGTTATATTTAATTGTCCATCTAGTCCAAAAAGATGATGAAAGGAAATTCAGAAATGATTGCCCTCGTCTCAGCATTTAAATGCATAAATATATTTCGAAGTGGTGAAAGGAAATTCAGTAAAAAGGGCCAGATAACTTCACTGGGGTACTGAACAGGCTCGCTGGCAGTGAAGCAATGTCTGAGATATATGTAAGGCTATTATATGTAAATCTCACTCTACTTCATTTTTTCTCGAAACCGGATCTACATCCTAAGTTTAGACAGGGCTCCTCGATTAAAAACATGTAATAAACTTCATTTTATGCAAACCAAAAGCCACAAGATCTGTTGGATTTCCTGGGACTGTCTTGATTGCCCAAATGCAAACCTAAATTCAGTAAAGAGAAGGAGAAAGTCATGAAAGGGAATGCAGCTGAATGTGAAACGTATTTGAGTTTTGAAAAGCTTTTCACAAGTAAAAGATGAAATCTCTTTTTCCCTTTGTATCATTTTCTTAGGAACAATTTTCACTGGAATAAAGTCATTGAATCCATTTACCCAATAATGGCACGTGGTCTATTGTTCTTCTCGTCTTACAGGAAGACGGGATCCCTAGTTGGAGACTATGTTGGAGCCACCTTTTTTCAACTGGTTTAAACGTAATTTTTAAAGTCAAATGTTGGTCTTTAAGTTCTCTTTCACTTCGTGACATTTACCAACTAAAATTTTCAGTAGTCCCGACATACGAAATAGTGAAGGATGTTATGTTTCATAAGTCACCACCTTTTATCGTTAACGGAAATTTTTACTTGTTGCACCTCAGGATATCGCGCTTCGGGAGTTACAAGTCACAAGATTTACAAGCCCCGATGTGCGAGGCCGCGAAAAGTTGTTAAAATCTTACCTCAGGTTAAAGCTGAGAGTAAAATTCTTTAAACCCCAGTCAAGTGTTGTCGGGATTTCGCGTCTCGGCATTCACTCTCTCCAAAAATGATACCATCATAACTCCGATAGGCGAAGCCGCGAGACTTTTACATAAGTAACCTGGGTTAGTGTCAGGGGTGGTTAGTTTTGACCATGGTTAAAGTCTGTCGGGATTTCGCGACTCGGCGTGTGTGCCTCGCAAAATCTATACCTTTGAAACCCCGAGTGGCGAAGTCGCGATATTGCTCAAATATTAATTAATTAAAACACTTAATCCAGTTTATCTTCTAGTTTAGATAGATCACATCATCGCAATCTCGAGATTTCACGACTCGGCATACGCTCCTCCCGGAAACTATACCTTCGAAGCCCCGAGTCGCGAAGTCGCGATATAAATTAAAACATGATTAATTAAACACTTAATCTTGTTTACATTCTTGCTTAACTAAATCCAATCATCGTGATCTCAGGTTTTAGAGGCTCAAAAGGTTAGAGTGAAAACTCTCAATAAGTCAAACGCTGAAAGGTTGATTAAAGTTTAAGAAATCCTGATTAAAGAAGCTAAGCGAGCTTAATCAGTGTTTAATGCAAATAATAATATGCACAGTCTACGAGGTAAATTTAAATTTTCCTTATGCCAACTTGTGTCACGAACCATCGAAATTTATGGCATTAATTGGGAATGAGGCGAAGCGACAAGTAAGGATATGGTTTTTATTGCTAAATCTGTCTCTAAAATTGATTTGACCGTTCTGTTCATAAGGACGTCGAGGTTTTAAATGGTCGAAGATATAGATCTTTTTCTTCAGTGTCACAAAGCTCATTTCTATTTTACGCAGAGAAAATTTCCTCAGCAAACCGATTTCTGTATGTATACATATTTTTATCGCAGGAGAGCTAAATCAGAATCCCCTATCATGGCCCCACGAAAAGTGTCCAAGGAAAGTCCTGAGATTTTAGGGCAAGGCTTGGATAACATTTCTGATACTTCACCCCGAAGTGTTGATTCAGTCAGACCCTGGTCATATATTCCCAAGATTCTGCAATCTGAATTGGTAGACTGTTCAGATGATTCCAGTGACAATGAGAAGGACAACCTGGCCACCAAATACAAGATCGTTGTCCAAGCAGAAATGCATAAAGTAGCGGCCAGGCCACGTCTTCTTCCTTACTATGATATGATCCGATGGGCGCTAGACCATGTAGATATCCCAACCAGAACCATCGTCAACAAGCAGAAGGTCACTATTGGGACCTTTAGACTGGAACAATTACAGGCGATGTACAAGTTGCCACCCACATCGAATTTCACATACAATGCCGAGTTTCTTGAGGATTTTAAACAGAAGGAATGCGAGCAATACAGCAAAAGCTTATCTAATTTGATCAAGGATTGGGTCTCACACCCCACGAAGTTCAGGGCCGATAGCAACGGAATTTATTCCATATCTTCTTTGGAACCACATTTCAAATACATAGCAATGATGACCTGTAGATTGTATGGGAGGGAAGACACCACACATTTTTTTCTCCCATGGGTGCCTCTGATGCATACAGTGGCGGAAGGTTGTTCCTTCGACTGGGCCAAACTATTGTAAGATAGTCTGACCAGTCGGATTACAGAGTATCAGATGCAGAGGGCGAGCGGGAAGGCTGCTTCATTCTTTATGTCTGCATACATCATGGACGTCGTGTGTTTCGTGACACCTTTTCCCTTAATTAGCTGGAGCTGGGCTCCATCGGATGCTAAGCCTATCCACGTCTACCATTCAAAGATTTGGGAAAACAAGGCTTCAGATTTCATATATGAAATTTTCAATTGGGTAATGGTACCGATGCATGTCGCCATCTTCGGTAATCCACCACCCAGGATCTTAGATAGTATTGCGGCCAATTTGAGCAGTATGGCCGACTGGTACGTGGAGGAAGAATTTTCATACATCAGGGTTTTTGGCACTTTTGTCCCTCTGCATGCTCTACCATTATTTATACCCAATAGGTTGGTTTGTCGCGATATCGCCAAGCAAACTGTGATTGGTGGCGTAAGCAAAGATCTTAAGGGATATTCGAAGAAGGTATGGCCATTGTTCCCTATTCATTTGAACACCTATTCTTTATTAGATTTCGGGCATGCAAAGGCTGAAGCAGCAACCTTGGAAGATATTAAATTGGTTCCCATTAAATTTAAGAAACACGACTCACACAAGGTCGTGAGTAATCACTTGGCTAGTTGTGGCCTCAAAAGGTTTGAGCACGAGAATTCACCTCATGATGACATTTTCTGAGGCGCGAGATCTTATGCCGAGGTTTTGGCTCGGATACAAGCCGTGTCGCCCGAAGAGAGGGCCGATGTTTTCAAATTCCAAGAACATCGACGAAGCTACCTTCCCCCAGTATTATGGGGTGAGAATCCAACGGTCGTAGAGGTGCAGCAAACGAAAGTTGAATGCTCCAAAGAGTCAGCACCTAGTCAAGAAGAACACCAGGACAAGAAAGAGAAAACTGGGGGCCCAAAATAGGAAGTCGAGACGTCCTACCCTCCGAGCGAGCCAACCTCAGTTGTTACTCCAGGGAAATCATCTAAGTAGGTCGGCAATCCCGTCGTTTCTATTACCACCCTACAGTCCACGAAAGGGGTCCCAGACGCAAGGTGGGTTTTCGACGAAGAATTAACACCCATAACAATGGAGGAGCTACCTATGAATGAATTCTTCTTTGATAAGAAGAGAAAGGTTGTCGGGAAACAGGAATTTTATCAAGAGGCAGGTAAGGTAGCCAAGAAATTTAAAATCTTAGCCGATGGAAAAGATGTGAAGAAGCAAGAGTTTGCAACTCAGATAGCAGGGACATTGGGGGCTTCTGCTGTGGCCAAACAATATTCCGTCGGGACCCTAAAGGATCAGCTAAATCGAAAAAATCGTTTGATCAAAACATTAGAGGCTAAACTAGCTACAGCAGAGGCCGCTGCCAAAGATCAAGCGAATACAGGTTTGGAACAAGCTAGAGTAGTTGATCAAAAGGAAATTGAATGGATCAAAGCTGACCTCGAACAAACACAGCTGATGGCTCAGACAAGTCAGACATAGGTAGGCTAGCAAGGATAATTGATAGAGAAGCTACAAGCCAAATTAGACTTCACCGAAAGCCAAGTAATCGATATCGGGATATTTCAATCCCAATCTATAGAGATCAGAAAAAGAGTGTCGGCAGCTCAACAAGGCATACTTGCTAAGGTAGAAATGATTCAAAATAACTGCCAACTCATTGATCGAGTATTGGAAAACCTCACTCTCAGAGAAAAAGGTGTTGGGGCGGCCCGAGTTGCTTTCCAGGAGGCTATTATAGCCGCGACGAGAAGGGAAACAGGTAGTAGTTCCAGGTTTTCTATCTCGAAGTAGACCTGAGGTAACATCTTGTTGAAAGAATGGGAGCGTGACATATCCAAAGGCAGACAACAAGCTAGAGAGATAAGAAAATCTTGTGAAGAAACCTTCGGTTTTCTAGATGGAAGTTGGTTGGGTTCTGATGATGAAGGCAGCACAGAAACACTGGGCCAGATCAATACAGCCAAGCATCTGCTCAAGATCAAGGAAAACGAAGAAAGAAAATTGGCTAAAATATCACAAATAACCCAGACGAACATAGTCCAAATAGATAAATTGCTAATTAAACCGTGTACAATTATGTTCTATCAGCGCCAAAGACCAACAGGTGGAAGGAAAATTGCCAAAAATTGGCGAAGGATTGTTACACTTTCGAGGCCAATAATCAAGCAGAACCTTCTAATTTGATATCCCAGCTGGTGGAAAAGTGTGTCATTTGCACAGAGCATACGAAGAGATAGGTTTTTGGTACCAAATAAAGGACTGAAACGTTTAATATCCTTTGTTGTAACTGAAAACCTCTGGAACAATTGAGATTCCAGACTATAGAAATTTGTATAAATATACATTTTGAAGAAAGAACAAGGGTTGGACCTATTTTGGTCGATTGTAATAGAGACTCTCCTTTTTGAATATTAATATAAAGCAATCCGAAGACTCCTGATTTTGTCAAGACTGTGTTATGATTTTGTTTCCTCTCTGATTTCTTGTTCAATTTCATTTCACACATATATGTTTGATGAATGTCACACCGCAATTTAGTAAAACCTCTACTGTGGTGATTAATTTTTATTGTCTATATAGTTTATAGTATTTCCTCTGTATCGGCTATTAGCAGATACAAGACCTGTGGACTCATTAGATTTTCATATTTTATACATTCGTCAGATTTCTTCTCACCTTTTTCTTCTTCTGTTTACAGGGCGAGATTCTCCCTTGATAGGAGCCTCATATTATAAACAGCTTTATTTTTTTCTCACATTTTCACACACACCAATTATTTAATAGATAACACAGTTATGGGAAAGGGCCTTTGGTTTGTAATTTATCTTTAACTTTAAATCAGATAGTTCTCTTTTATACGATCGAATTGAGTCAGCATCTAAAACTTTGAAACTTTCCTTTACTTTCATTGTTCCTTCGTGACTGTCCCAGTTGTAAGACAGCCTAACATTGAACCCGGTTTATTGGACCAAACACATTTTTCTTTGAACCTTTTCGATACTATTCTTAAAACAACCAATACCTGGGTATAACTTGAGCGTTCGTGGGCTACGATTGAGTGGGATATAAACATCCAAAAACAGTTAGAGGCTAGACAACGACAACCTGGAAATCAGCCTTAGCCTCCTTTCCTGAAGGTTGATGCTCTCCTTCTTATTACTCTTCAGTCACTTTCAGATTCCTAGACACTGTACCTTCTAAGACTTAGGTACAGACTCTGGAACAACACTCGCCACCTTCGCACACTTCCCAATGCAAATTACTTATGATTTTAATTGGTGACAATTCACCACATAGGTTTGAAAATATTGGCATTAATAACAAGAAAGCTCGAGGACATCTCCGATTAAAATGCATTGAATCAAGATCTATGGGAAATTATATTATCAGCCCCCATTGTTCATCTTAAATACTATCAGGACACAATTACTGTCACATGTTGCAATAAAAACAATTCTTCTTCAAAGCATTAGATTTTCTCACAGGCACCCCAAATGCACTATAGTCGCTTGGTATCGAATTGGCAGAGGTCAATATTATGGGATTTGAACTTTTTTGTGTGTGTATATTGAACTCGGAGAACTTGTTGCTTACTTTAGTTTTTTTAAGGCATTATGCCCCGCCTTTCCATACTTAGACGATTCTTCACCTCCTGTTGTCACAGATTCGCGGGTTCCCGGGCTTCTAGGTTCACAAAACTTTCAAATCATTTTCCGCGCCCTTCCCAATGCACATTAATCATGTATTTATTAGTGACAACGCACCACACATATTCAAAAAGATTGGCATTAATAGGCGAAAAGATTGAGGACATATCCCATTAAAATGCATTAAACCAAGATTTACGGAAGATTATATTATCATCCTCCAACGTTCATTTTAAATACTTATTCCCATTTCCCTCTATCATCGAAAACTTGGGCTTTAAGGTGCCTTCCTTGTAATGTTCTTGGTCATCCACATGTGAGACAACTTAGAGATTCCATTCAAGCCCAATTGAAAGATGAGGGAATGGTTTTATGTGACGTCAGCTTTGAGCGAAAAAAATTATGTTAGCCAACAGAAACTCAGACAAAAAAATATCAAGTATATTATGATTGGTATTCTCCTTGTATTCGATACTTTGGTTGGTTGAAAGGCCTGCCTGAAGATTTGTATGTTGAACTTCTTTGTTTTGTTACTGGAAATTGCAAGGGACTTTCAAGTCACCTACAAAATTCTCCTTTGTTGAAGTATATAGCTTCTTCCAACAACACAGATTTAGCAAGTGTATCAGATCCTCCAGACCACACCAGAATTTATCTTTTGTCAAAGGATTCGCACATTTCGTGGCTTACAAAATGGTCTGGAATATTTGAAAGTGACGCCAAATATTACTCCATGCGCGAATATACTCAAAAGGAAATTATAAATTTGGATCCTCATGAATGTGAGAAACTGTATGAGTGGTTGAATCAACATCCTAAAATTACAGAAGTTTCTATGTCAAAGTTTGTTGAGCGAATTTTGGGTGTAGTAATAGACTTGACAGAAAGTTATCTTCTTTGTCAAAGTTTGTTCATCGACCTCTGGATGTAGTAACAGACTCCACATACAATCAACTTTCTATCACTACTGCACATTTTTTTCACTATTCCTATGCATATAATTGCGTCTTAGTCGAAGAGCTTACCGCTCTTTGCAAGAATATTATCCTAGTAGTTGAAGGTGGGTATATAATCAGGGAACGAGGCTCTCAAAAGTTTCTGATGCCTGCATCGACAAGTAACTGGGAAAATTTAATGGGAAGGAATTTTGGACTATGGACTTTGCAACACTTTCTGAATATTACTTTATACTACCACCTTATGCAGGAAGTTTGACGTATTCAGGTAATGATTTGGTTTTTGAAGATCACCTTTTACAACCACCTTCATGTAATTATTTTGTTTCATTCTTTAGAAGAGACCTTGATGTAGTAGATATTCCAGATCTATTTCCACCGAATATCAATCTTCCTGTTGTTTCTCATGCTTTGAATAAGGAGAATGAATTTCTTCTGTTGCAGTAGATCTGATATTTGAAAAAACCGGAAGTTGCTCGATGCTTGAAGTATTGAATTGTCTGGTTCAAATAAATCGCCATGGCCTCGCTGCAAGCATATCTTGAGTTGTTCATCAGGATCACAGGTCGATAAGCACAGAATCCCTTCCTGGTCGTAGATTGCTTCCATCCCCAGTTTGTGTTTGCACAGGTGATTTTATTGCTACCTTGTTTCTTTCTCCTGGTGGTGGATCCTTCTACCCCAACCAACATGATGGAAATAAACTAGCTCTAGGGAGTTTTATCGCTTCCTGGGATCTAAGTTGACTATATATTAATTTTGGTTAACTTAAAAATGTTTATGTGTGCAAAATAATGTTAGACATAGAAAATACAATTTCTTATTTTTTTAAATATAAAATAATGTATTTTTTTAACACATGATTGGTCGAAAAGTTGTGGGCGTTGTTTGGGATTCATGTCCTTCAAGGATGTTAATTAATTACACAATTAATATTGTTTGTGGCAATGCAATCGACCCGTCGTTGACTATGGAAATTGCATTAACACTGCAATGTCCAGATGATAAATGTCTAACATGCACCTAATGTCGAGGTCATCATCGCACAGGACACCCAACCTCCAAAGATTTTCGGACTCACAACAGCATTGTAATTGTTGTGACAAAGAAAAACTAAAGTCAATGCTCTTTTGCAATTCTGACAACCCTGCAGTCTAAGTGCTTTGACAATGACAGGCCTACATTTTCACCACATTATTGCCCTGCAATCAATGGCACTGTTCCCATTGCCATTGCCAGTGTCAATGTTCGAAGTTGAAGCTATCTGGAGCCTGGAGTCACCGCCAGTGTGGATGCCTAAAGTTGAAGCTACCTGGAGCCTGGGGTCATGAATTGATACACTTGAAATTAATACCAGTAGTGATCGAAAGTTGATTGTATGTCCAGTCTGTTACTACATCCATAGGTCGCTCAACAAACTTTGAGATAGAAGTTGGTTTTTTGTCAAGTCTATTACAACTTTGAGATAGAAGGTTCTGTAATTTTAGAATGTTGACTCAACCACTGATACAGTTTCTCACTTTTGTGAGGATCCAAATTTATAATTTCCTTCTGAGTATATTCGGGCATGGATTAATATTTGGCATCACTTTCGAATATTCCAGACCATTTTGTGAGCCACGATATGTGTCACTCCTATGATGACAAATATATTCTGGTGTGATCTGCAACATTTGATACAGTTGCCGAATTTGTGTTGTTGCAAGAAGCTATATACTTCAACAAAGGATCATTTTGCAGGTGAATTGAATGTCCCTTCATATTTACAGCAATAGAACAAAGAAATTCAACACAAAAATCTTCAGGCAGGCCTTTCAACCAAACAAACGATCGAATACAGGGAGAATACCAGTCACAAGATACTTGAATTTTTTGTCCCAACTTTTGTTGGATAAGAGAATTTCTTTCCCCCAAAGATGACGTCACATAAAACCACTCCCTCGTCTTTGAATTGGGCCTGAATTGCATCTCTAAGTTGTCTCAGATGTGGATAACCAGGAACATTGCAAGGAAGGCACCTTAAACCCCAAGTTTTCGATGATAGAGGGAAATTAACACTTAGCAAAGTATGGAATGTTGAATAAAAAGATAATGCAGGCATGCCATATCTAGAAGAGACAAAATATTCAAGAAGCTGAGATAGATCTAGCTGGCAGCACCCATGAAGTCGAAGACCCGAAATTGATATTCAATTCGTTGTTTTTAAAGGCAAGCATTTGATAATCAAGTTGAAATCTATAAAACACTGTCTACAGACTTGATTCTTGTACATATTTTATTTTTTTGGTCCGTGAGAGACCCAATCGCAGTCATTATGGAAAACGCATTTAAACTTCAAAGAATATGTGTTGAACTATTTCAAGGGAGCTATTTTGGGAAATAATCTCAGTGGTATTTTGTAACCTAGTTTATCTTAATATAAAATATCTGAGGTTTTTGTATGGTGTTTTCCAATGTTTAATATTTTTTTTTTGTATTTTTTTTTTTAAATTGACTCATTTGCATGTACATCTATTGATAGATGAATTCAACCTCTTTATACAAGAATTTAAGAGGCTCTTTGATCCGTAGTTAAACATGCATGACAAGCTTTTTTTCCCCTGCCCAGCACTTTGATTTAAATAAAAGCTACTCTATTTGCTCCTTATATTTTACATGGAAGAATAATTTGTGATAGGACATAGTTCTATGGCACCCACCCTATACTTAAGAAAGAAATGGGTGGACCCATATTGCTTTCATTCTTCGGGGCCCCGTAAATAGATTCAATTAATGACTCTATTTCAACATGGTAACTCAGGTGTTGACGTCATGTTCCTATTCAATATTGTGCATATATTACAGCTTCTTCTATTTTAAAATATCCTTGCATATAAAAAATGTTACGTCATATTTTTTTTCTATTGCTTGTGGGTTTGAACGAAATTTGTGAGACGAAAAACACCATGTTAGCACTGAGAATCACCCTCGTATTTCAAGAGGATAAGCCCAATACCCATCAAAATATTTGTAAATATAAATGAGTGATTAAAGGTCAAATGGACAAAACTCAGTATAAGAATGTTTTAACTCAGAAATTTGGGCTAGCATACATAAGCAAAGTAGGTCTTGATTAACTTTAGTCAATGATTTCGAGTAAAAGTGAATAGGAGGAAGACTTAGTGAGGAAGGTGTAAAGGTCTGTTATTGACATCAGGTCTTCAAGAAGCCAAGGGAAGAAAAACTTTGTCACAAGAACTTCTTGAACTTAAATTTTAAGAACACTGAAAAACATTCATAGCAGTATTATAATCAAACATTCATCATAACACAACCACAACATCTCATATGGATCATCCAATCATGAGTATTTTAGTATAAGAGGCAATAAGATGATATAAAAAGAAATTGACTTATATTAATCAAAATGTCTCAAGTCTAATACATGACCAGAGAACAACTTACTTAGTCAAAATATTACAATGAGGGAGCCCTGCTCAACCATTCGAACCTCTCTAATCATTTAGAATATGTATTTATAATCAAAAGAGTAAAGGCAACAGCTAGAGGTGCGAGTTGGCCCTCCTATCCTAGGATTCTCCAAAACAACTACAATTCTAACACATGTGCTAACAGATCTTAACAAATTGCTACAATTTAGGAGCCATGTTGGCAACCACTCCAACAAGAATTAAAAGGCATGTATTCTATCTTAGGCGCATTCTTTTTCAGTGACAAGTGTCCTCCAATGGTCGTATGTTGCTTCCAAGCTACCACTTGTGATCCTTACTTCTCTCCACATCAATAACAATCAAGAAGGAGTCATGAATTTGAACCTTTGACTGCAAGAGCCAATTCGTAGCGCCATTCTGTAGCCAATTTTGTAGTGCCCTTTGCAAAAGAACTATGCAGATTATGTAGCACTTCCTCTGAAATAGCTATGCAGATTTCGTAGCGCCACTCCTAAAACAGATCTACAGTTTCCATAGCGCCACTTCTGTGTAATGACTGTGCAATTTTTGTAGCGCTCCTCCTGAAATAACTCTGTAGATTCAGTAGCGCCACTCATGTGTAACAGTTTTGCAGATTCGGTAGCGCCACTCCTAAAATAGTTCTGCAAATTCGATAGCGCCACTTCTGAAACAGTTCTACAGATTCGGTAGCGCCATTGTTAAGTTTGGATAGGAGATTTTGTAGTGCCTTAGGTAGCGCAATTGCATAACATCCTGTATAGACGATTCCATAGTGCCATGGCACTACGGAATCTCTGTGTTTTTTCTATGTGATGTAATCAATTATTCAAAAACCCAAAAAACTTAGTTGATGGACTAGGAGCCTGTAGATGCCTGTAAAAATTTTCTTTCTGATAGTCTGGTTTGAGGAATTCCTTGGAGAAGGTAGCATTGAGGATCATGGATTTGAACCACCTCTCACCAGTATTAGGTATCTTAGTGGTTTTTGCAGTAGAGGCCTTACATACCCCAAACTCAAGGTTTCCCACCTTGGTCTTAATGCCATCAAAGTGTAATGAAAATTGCCTTGCTACTTAAGAGTGTCACCTCTACATGTTTTGAAAAAAAGAGGCATAAAACCCTTTGGAAAACCTCCCTGACCATAGGCTCAACATCAAACAGGTGCATTTCAGAAGGTTCAGTTCTGACCACACTCCCTCCCTTGTGAGACTTTTTCCTTTGAGTTGTCTCCATGGATATAAACATGGGATCAGAGGTTGTGATGTAGTGAGGGGTAAAGGAAACAAACAGAGGAAAAGACTAATGAGAATTGACGGTGGCTAATGGTTGCTCTCTCAAGTATTTTCCTCCAACTCACTTTTGAATTAACAATAGACTGGTCTAATGGATTTTCTTTTAAAAAAGAGAGAAAGAAACTCTTAGGAAAGGTATGCAGAGATGAACTGCTCATTTTCGTGCCATCAAAGATTTAAAGGGTAGGGATTGCTATTCTCCTTCCTGCCAGTAGATTTTGAGATAAAACGAAGGATGACACAGTGAATAAATAAGGCTAATGCATGGATCTTGTGAATACAGAAGATGGAACTAAAAAATCCAAGGAAAATGCAACACTAAGACAAGGGATTTGTAGCGTAGTTTCGACAGCGACTTTCTGTAGCACAGTGTGGACACAAGAGCCAAATGAATGAATGGGAATTCAATATTTTGATGCAAAATGGATTGACATTAGTATAGGTGAAATTCAGTTGGAAAATGGATATGGAGTCTGTGGAAGAAGAGCTACATATGCAAATGGATGAGAGAGGATGCATTTTGCAATGCCAGGCACTACCAAAAGATGATGCAGGTGTATTTTAATACTTTCCCATGAAGTTGAAAGGAATCATGGAGTACCTAGAGGTTGTGGTTGATGGTGGAAGATCTAAAACAAGCTATGGAACTGCTACATCCACCTCAGCCTCCAATTCAACTCTAACAGTCGATCTCGTACCACAACCTACAGCTTGTCTAAACTAGTGATTTCAGCAGCGCCAAGCTTGGGAGAAAAACTCAAATTGATAAACAGTTAGCAAGCTCATAAATGACCAAATCTCGATATTCCTTTTTAAATAAAAGGGTGATGAAAACAATGGAAATCATGACATGATTTGATTATGGCGAATTATGGTAAAGGAACAAAGGACAAGGTGCGCTACGAAAACTCCTAGTGAGTTGGCAGCACCCTTTTCAAAATTTGATTTGACCCCTTAACGGACATAGGGACAACATGGAAAGGATAAAGAGCATGAGTGGATGGATTTATTTGTCAGATCATTAGGATCATGGGGTCGATTATGCTTGGTGTCAAGTCAAAAGGTGTGTCAAATACATGAACCATAAATTGAACCTAGGCTAAAATCATATATGTGGGCCAAAAAGTGAGCCAAAACCCAAGTCTTTATTTGTTTAGACTAACCTAAGAAAATCACAAAAAGAAAAATAAAGGAAACCTAAAGACTAAAGGATAAAACTTAAAACCTTAGGAATAAAATACCCAAGACAACTTCATGTGATAGCATTGGCTCCACAAGGGATGGCATGCTCCCTGTGAGCTTCCAAGAACAAGTAGCTTCAGTGGCTTATCCTAGGGCCATGAGGTCACTTATTCAATTAGAAATAAAACGAAAATGATATTTACAATGACTGGAATGCCACTCATGTCTCAATAAAAATACTTTTTCAAAAAGTGCCCATTGACAGGACCACCAAAAACTTTGGAATCCTCCAGATTCTGTTATTTGAAAATACCTCAGAAATCTTGAAGGGACCAATCCATGAGGCTTCAAATTTACCATGTTTGACTTTGTTTTTCTTGGGTGCATCCCACTTGAGCACTAGATCTCCCAGCTGGAAATCTTCTTTGTTTACCTTCTTGTCAAAGGCTTGCTTGATCTTATGTTGATGGTCTTGTGCTTTGTCCAGTAGTTGCTCCCTATTCTGTTGCACTTCTACCAATTGTTGTATCCTTCTAACCATATCATCAGGTTCTCCTTGGTAGTCCTAGAAAAAAATTTCCATGGGAAAGGAAAGATGAGTAACAAATATAGCCTCAACCCCATATACAAGATGAAAAGGAGAGACACCAAGTGACCTCTTTGTTGTAACTCTATCAACCCACAAAGCAAATTTCAGTTTTGAGTCCAATGCTTTCTTGTTGTCTTCTAACAATCTCTTGATGATATTTATAAGGCTCTTGTTAGAGGATTCTTCCAATCCATTCCCTTGGGGGTAGTAAGGAGTATAATGACTCAATATAATCCCATACTTCTCATATAATTTGATAAATGGTTCAGCCTTGAAAGATGCAGCATTGTCAGTAACAATTTTGTTCGGGAAACTAAATCTTGACATGATATCCGCAAGAAAACTAATGATTACCTTGTGGGAGGAATTCCTAGTAGGAATGGATTCTATCCACTTGGTGAAGTAATTAGTGGCAGTCAAAATCCACCTATGTTGACCACTTGAAGCGAGATGGATTTCCCCAATGAAGTCTAGGCCCCACTGCTAAAAAGTTCATGAATCTATCACAGGCTACAATGGCAAATATTTGAGCTGCTTCTTTCCAGAAAACTTTTGGCATTTGACACAAGCTCTAATATTTGCACAAACATCAGTAAAAAGGCTAGGCCAAAAATACCCAGCTCTGAGGATTTTATAGGTTGTGGGTCTCCAGAAGTGATGGGCCCCACATAAAATGTCATGAAAATCAGTCATGACCTTTTGGGTCTCTTGTGGATCTAGACATCTCAAAAGCACTCATAGAGGATCTTTCCAATACAAAAATTGGTTAATAAGACAGTATCTAATTCATTTAAGCTTCAAAGATTTTACCTTGTTCTTTTGCAAACCATCCAGAGGCTGCAACTTCTACAAAAAATATATGTTTTCCTTATACCAAGTGCATTCTGCCAACTTTGGGCTGACATGAGAACATTTATCAGTCAACTCAGCTTGTTGATTTTCTGAGTTTATGTTTATGAAATTAACCCCCAAAACTTTGCAATTTGATTCAGCCAGCAACCTAGCTAAACCTTGGCCTTTCATCAATTTAGTGGGATTTATTTCAAGGGCAAATTCTAGAATTTGGCAATCCATTTTCTTTTCCTCCCATCTATGTCAGGCTGGATAAGTATCTCTTTCACTGAGGTTGAAGGGACATATGCAACAATATTTGAATGCATAACATATACTCTGAAAGCCTTGAGGGATTTGATCAAAGCATAAGCTTGTTTTTCCATGATATCATATTTAATTTCTGAATCCCTCAATGCCCTATTGAAAAAGGAAATAGGTTGCTCTAACCCTTCTACATTTTTCTGCAATAGAACAACAGCTATTGTGTCAAATGAAGCAAAGGAAAATATCAGAAAATCCTTGGAGTAGTCAGGGTCGATGAGCACAGGGTCTTCAGTCAAGGCCTTTTTTATTTGATCAAAAGAATCTCGAGACCCAGTGGTCCATTTGACCTCATTTCCTTTCCTAAGCATGGTTGTAATGTACTTTACCAATTCATCAAAATTTGAAATGAACCTTCTTAGAAAATTGGTTTTCCCCAAAAAATACTGAACTTTTTTCTTGGATCTAGGGAGAGACAAGGTCTGGATGGATTCTACTCAGCTTGAATCAATTCTTACCCCTTTTGCTGATACAATGTGCCCCAACAACTTCCCCTCCTTCATAGTAAAAAAAGACTTTTTAGGATTGAGAGAGAGACCAAACTTTCTGCACTTCAAGAAAACTTTTTTCAAATGATGATAATGTTTTTTATCAGATTGTGAGAACATTATGATGTCATATAAATAGATAACTACAAACTTGTCCTTCTCCCCAATAAAGGCAATGTCCATTTCTCGTTGAAAGCTCGCTCCTACATTCATCAATCTGAATGGAATTTTGGCATACATGAATGTGCCCCAATGAGTAGTGAATGTTGTATTATCTCTATCTTCAGGAAAGATAGAGATATGATTGTAGCCAGAAAAGCCATAAATCATAAACATCCTAGACGAACTTTTCACCCTCTGCAAAATGTGCTCCATCTTTGGTAATGGGTAATTGTCTTTCTTGGAGCTTCTATTCAAATTTATGAAGTCAGCACATAGTCTGATTTCCCCATTCTTCTTCCTCACTAGGACCAAGTTAGCCACCCATTCAGAGTCTCTCAAAGGAATGATGATCTTGGCATCCAAAATCTTTTTTACTTCCTTTTCCATAATAGGCAGCAACATAGGATTTATATATCTGAGTTTCTTCCTAAATGGCTTGGTCTCCTCTTTCAAAGGTATCTTATGTTCAATGATGCTTGTGTCATGTGTTCTCAAATATTCATATTTCCAGGAAAACACATCAGAAAACTCCTTTAAGAGCTTAACATATTCATTCCTTTGTTCTTTTGACAAGTTGCTAGACAACTTAACATACTTTGGATCCTCCTCTGTACCTAAATTGCATTCAGTCACATCAGCATTTTCAATTGAACCTTTACAACAACATCATTTCTAACAAACAATCTCTTCAAAGGAACTAGACCTTTTGGAATATGGTTACAGGGCAACTGAACAATATGATGGTCAACAATTTTATTCAAAAAAATATCAGCATGAGGGCTTTTTTCAGTATCATGATCTTGATCAATATGTAAGGCATAAAACTCATCCACAGTCTCAAGAAATCTTTTTATCTCAAGATCATCCTCAAAAACCTTCCATTGTTTGACATTGTCGGGTATAGAGGTTCTATACTTCACTTCCACATCATATTTGAGTTTAGGGGGGCAAAGGAACTCTGAAATTACTTGTTGAAACAGCCAAGGAATCTGCCATAGTGTTCTCCTCTCTTGGAACAAATGAGATATTAAAAGATAAGAAGAAATTATCAACAAGATCCCAAACTTCATTTCTGTAAGTCCTTAACCTGGGGTGTTTAGCTTGATACAGATTTTGGATTTGATGAACAATTAATTCAGCATCTCCAAACACTGTTAGCTCTTCAATCCTTGTGTCTTTGGCAGCCCTCAAACCAAAAACAAGAGCCTCATATTCTTCCACATTGTTTGTAGTTTCAAATTCAAGCTTGTAGGATAAATAAATGATCTCTTGAGTAGGGGAAATAAATACTACCCCAGCACCAACATATTCTTTAGAATAATCCCCATCAAAAAACATCTTCCAAACAGACGTATTAGGAAGAGACTCTTCACAAGAGGTAATGAATTGTTTTCTGAATTCAATAGGATGTTGAGGAGCATCGGTGAACTGCAATATACTGGATCCTAAATCAGTATCAAGTGAAAAAATAGGATGGTTGGTGGTATTTTCTTCATCACTGATGATGTAGGCTAATTGAGCCTCCCTATAAAGCCTTTTATGTTCTCCCCCAAACACGGGAATGGTGGCATGTGAAAGGTCCATCTGCAAGGTTCCCCCTAGTCTTTTTATCATATATCTTGACAAGAGCATCCCAAACTTAGGCAGGACATCAGCCACCACAATATCCATGACCACACTTTTCATTGGCAACTGAAACAAGGTAACAACCAGATCTTTGATAACCCCAAGACACTTCACTTTCCTAGAGTCAAAAGAGTATAAGTCATGGTAGGTTTTGTAATTTCCAACCCAAGCTCATCCATGACTATTTTAGGAATGAGATTGTGAGATTCCCTTGATGCGAGTGCATCAAGTAGCTGTGCAACACTTTATCATGAATGTTCAATGATGTATAGAAAGGAGGGGAATAATCATATATATATTCTACCAAAGGTCCCAGGATAACTGTTGGTTTTTCATATTGAAGATTAATTGAATCTATGGAATTAGAAGAAGGCTTAAGTTGCAGAATTTTAGAAAGGTATCTTTTAAATTCCTCATTCCTAATCAGCTCCAAAAAAGGTACAAGGATTTTGATCTTTTGGATTTTATTTTCAAAGCTAAAGGAGGATGGGGATTTCAGAATCTCTTTAACTTCTGGGGAAGGGCTCTTAACCAATGTTTGAGGGCTTTGCACATCTTTTTCTTTACTACTAGTTGTCACAGCCTTGTCAGAATTTTTTGTTTTAGTGGGCTGATCAGAAGTGTTAGTATTTCCCTCTTTCTTTTTGGAACTTAGGTTGTATATATTAGGATTGTCATTTGTTTTTTATCCTTTACTCAATTCAATTAATTGAATATCCATGAGAGACTCCTCATATGTAGATTGGGTCAAATGAGGAGATGAAGAGGTGTCACAAAGATAATGGATTTCAGGATCAGTTTCTTCATCATCTCCTTCTTCGTCAGCAACAAGGTTGTTTTGGAGAGGGGTTTGAATTTTTTGATCATCCTTATCCCTATTTATTGGATCTCTTTGGAGAACCTGAGGGGCATTATTTGGTCTTCTGAAATTACCTTTATTGTCAGCATTCTCTGTGTTTCTATAATTATGTTTTCCTTCAAGTTTCAACTTATCCATTTCAGCAAAAAGTGAATTTACCAATTTTGTAAGTTCATCAACCTGAGGGTGGACAACAGGGGATTCATAGGTTGAAGATTCAACCCTACCTTTCCTTCTATCTCTATCAGACTTTACTCTAAGTTTTTCAGCTGCCAATATATTGGATTCTACTTCTAAGGTTGCATCTTGCATATGAGCTAAAGAGGTAGATATTCTTTCTCTCAACAGACGACATAACTTAGGGTCAAAATCACTAGCATAGGTAATCTTGGCAGAGGTTTTTGTAGGATTTATTTCAGTGGGAATATTGTTGTACATTTTATTCAATCTCTTTGAGAAGTCAGAAACAGATTACCCTTATTTCCTCTTAAGTGGCCCAAATTCTATAATATAATAAAGGAAATCCTTTTTATCCCCCCAATGCCTCAATAAGGCATCATCCAAAGCTTCAATCCCAACAATATATCAGGGAGTCAAACCCTGAAACCATTTTCTAGCCTCACCATTGAGGCTCTGTACAAATACTCTCATCCATACATCTTCATTTTCAATGTTAAGATTATCTGCATAACTATAAAAAGTTGCAAGGTGTTCTTCTGCAGTTGTGTCTTCCTCCCCAATAAACTTGGGAATGAAATTACGGTAGTCTCCAACTGGGAGATCATTTATAGGTTGAGGTAAAAATAAGAGAGGCATACCTAGCAACCACTATGGCATCCATCCTATTTCTAGGAATATTAGCACCTGCCATTGGGTTGTGAGTTGTAGGGGAACAAGGGGGAGATGGAATTTTGATAGCTACAAATATAGTCTAGATTTTTGGGGAAAGAGGAAACTTGGATGGAGAGGTTTCAATTTTCAGAGGAAGAGTTTGAGTCTTGGGGGAAGATGGTATAGGGACCAAGGTAAAAGAGGTTTCCTCTTTTTTAGTCACAGTAAATTTGATAGGAGGAGGAGTAGGAAAGCCCAAAGTAGGAAAATATTCAAGACTCTCAAGTCTGAACACTTTACAATATCAAGAGAAACAAGGGTTTCAAAACTTTCTTCTTTGACTTGGGGGCAAAAATATGAACATTCAACAGGCAAATTTTCAAAATCTAAACTTCTAGAAACTTCAATAGAAGGTAAAATAGGAGGGTTAGATATGGATACTGGAGTTTTAAAAGTAAAATCATGCGAATAACCAAAAGTACCTAGTATAGTAGCTGAAAATCCTTCTTGGGAAGCCTTTCCTTTTTTGAGAATATTCTCTGGGTCAGATTCAAGTGTTTCCAGAGGTATATGTGGAGTCGACCTCGTGTGTCTGCCTTTGGGAGCCACAACTGAAACAGTGGAGTCGCCAAGTGCAAGTTGCAATCTTCAATGTATTGATTTCTAATACACCTTCAAAATCAGTATTTCTTTGTCGTTCAATCCTAGGGAAATGTCTTCAATTCATTCCCCGAAAATGACACCAAGAATATTATCACTGAGAATCACCCTCAGATTGCAGGAGGATAAGCCCAGTACCCATCAAAATATTTGTAAATGTAAATGAGTGATTAAAGGTCAAATGGACAAAACTCAGAATAAGAATGTTTTAACTCATAAATATGGGCTAGCATACATAAGAAAATTAGGTCTTGATTAACTTCAGTAAGTGATTTGGAGTAAAAGTGAATAGGAGGAAGAATTAGTGAGGAGGGTGTAAAGGTCTTCTATTGACATCAGGTCTTCAAGAAGCCAAGGGAAGAAAAAGTATGTCACAAGAACTTCTTGAACTTAAAGTTTAAGAACATTGAAACACATTCATAGCAGTATTATAATAAAACATTCATCATAACACAACCACAACATCTCATATGGATCATCCAATCATGAGTATTTCAATATAAGAGGAAACAAGATGATATAAAAAAGAAATTGATATCTTGCTAAGGAATGCCCTGGTAGAAGTCCTATTTGCCTTTGTTGTAAAGCTACTAAACATGAAGTTTTGGATTGCCCTAGAATGATTTATAAAGTTGAAAATATGAACATGAGACAAGAAAACCCTGAGGAAGGCCAAGAGACTAAGAACATGCTAAAAAACCAGAAAGAATCAGAGGCTATATTATTACAGATGAAAGAAACATTGAATGATCACAGAGATACCAATTTATCAAAGATATTAAAAGAGAAAGAGTGCATAGAACCAAGAATGGGAGACTTTGACATAGACTGTGTATTGGATGCAGAAACACAGGTGAACATTATGACAGAAAGTACTTGGGAAATCTTAGGAAAGCCTGCTATGGTTCCTTCACTGGGAGGAATAGTATTGTTTAAAGGAAAGATGATAACTCTATGTGGAAGACTTACCCATGTACCTATGATTTCTCATGGAGCATCGACAGAAGAAGAATTCGAGGTCATTAAGTTTGTTGATAACAGCGACCCCCTTGCACTTTTGTTAAGAAGGACTTGGATTGAGAAAGATCATATCCGAACGAAAGAAGAAGAGGAAGCTCTAGAACGGAAAAAGAAAGAATTAAGGGATTTCATGGCTAGGAGAATAGTGCACTTACTAAAAGAACAAGAGGACAAGTCGAAGCAACTAAGGACCAGAGACCTGGTTGTCGAAGTTGAAAGAACACAAGAAGGCTTAAAGAACTTATCCATGTAGAAGAGAAGAGCACCTACTCCAGAAATAGTAAGAGAAGAGTATTATCCTCGAACCTTGGGAAATATCCTCAACAGTGCGAAGTTACTATGCTAAGAAAGGATAAGAACAAGAATGGAAAGAGGAATCTAGAGACGCGGATCATAGGAAAGAAAGCTAGAAGGCTCAGTAAGAAGAAAGCAAAGCTAGAAATATTGTAGAAGGTTCCATAGAGGACTTCGTAGAAGGAAAGCTTGCAGAACTTGAACCTCGCCGGAATAGCAGAGCAGCGCAGATTGGCACTTCACCACGGCGAAGCAATATGACCGTTGGAGGCATCCCGACCGTTAGAAGGATGCTCCAGAACGGCTAGAAATGCAGTTATTGCCAGAGCGTTCATCATTGGACCACTGGGACCACGCCATAACGGATGGAATTGTATTGATTGAGGCATTCCTACCCGTTGGAGGAGTTTGTTATGATGTTAGATATTTATCCCATCAAATGTTGCACCGAGGACACTTTCGCGAATTGTGATTATCCGAGCCCATAGAGAACTAATTTCTTTCGCGCAGTGCTTATTGTAACCTTGCCATTCGTTCTGCTACCTTGATTGTTTGTTCACCGACTTGAGATATTAGATCTCGAGTGTGTATGTCGGGCGACTTTAGCGCAGTATAGAAATTCGTTGAAGAGATTCTCATAGACCTCATGGATGAGAAGGTCATGTCCGCGGGAGCACAAGCTTCATCGACAAGAGGAGTGCAACCATCCCCATCGACTCCACGTCGATCTGGGCCCTCCCGAACTGCGACAGAGAAACGAACCAAGCATCATGATGACTTGGAAAACGCAAAGCTCATCCCATCAATCATGCCTGACTACATCCCGCCTATGGCTGGAGCGGTGAGTCGTGACAGCATCCCGAGGGACTTCAACTACACATTGATCACAGTGTCCCTCCCAAAGGGAATATGCACAGTAGGACCACAGTTGGAGAGGATTCTGATGCTTACGATCAGTGAATTCAACTTGGGAGATCGCAAAAACTATGGAATGCTCTCACCACACAAGTATTTGACCAAGACAATGAGGAAGAAGTCGAAGATAATCCCCCATCCGTGGACCATAGACATCACAAGATCGACCATCCTCAATGTAACGAAGTTACCACACTTTGGTAGACATCAGGAGGTTAACGCATGTGTTAAACTCATGTTGTCGTCCTTCCATGGAGGTTACCTATGGTTGGACAGGCACATCACGGTAGATCCGACATTGATCCACTGGATTAAGCATGCAAGGACTAGATACCATGGATTTTCACCCAAGGAAGGTTGCAGATTGCGCCCTGGCGTAGCGCATAAAAGAAACCTATGACGATGTAGAGAAAAAGAAGCGAGGCTATAAGGTAGCCTCCATCCAGAATGGCACAGTGCGCCTAGCTTTCCAGTTGATTGCTAGTAAGCTCGTCAAGAAGAATAGGCCAATGCATGTCACAAGGTTTGTCGTCGACCTCGTAGGAAAATGCGTTGAAGGGCTGAAAATGAACTGGGCGAGCTACCTCGTCAACCAGTTAGAGAAAGACTAGCACGAAGCTTAGGATCAGGGCTATGAGTTTCATTTCAATTAGTTGTTGATTTTCATTTGCCTTCATAGCTTAGGAGGTACTGGAAGGAGCAACCTTCCCTGAAATTGAGTCGTATGAACCACTACCTGCAAAGTTCACTACGCTCTGGTATTCGAGCGACATGGAAAAAAAATGGCAGTCAAATGCAGTGTTCCACACCTATTATCTACAGCTGAAGAGGGCCATTGAATCTTTCCCTCGCATGATGTTGAATACACTGCATCGGTTCAGGCCATTCGCGAAGTTCTGCGCAGATAGGCATTTTATTTATATCACTATGCGCGGAGACGAACACAAAGAAGAGCTCCATTCCTATTACAAACTCACAAAGGAGGACATGGAATGAATAACCAAGGAATGGCTTGCATATTTCCTTGTACCAGTTGACTAGGAAGAACTCTCTGACCCCAACCTCATCAGAATCCCTATGGTCACTCGTGAAGAATATGATGCACGCAATAGTAGCAGGAAGAAAAAGAAGGAAGAGGTACAGGAATTAAGCAGCACATCAAAGGAAACTACACCAGATTCACCTAAAGGGGGAGGAGGTGACGAAGTAGACAAAGAAGAGGATGAAGGGGAAGAATACAAGAAGAAGAAGGCTGAAGTAACACCGTCTAAAGATCCCCTGACAGAGATAGAAACATCCAAGAAAAGAAAGGGCTCCCTGACGAAACCTTCATCGTGGAAGAAGTCAAAAGCCAATAAAGCCCCCTTTCAGACTGTGCTCACGGTGGATGATATTAACCTTATCATTGTGGTTGTATCAAATACCTCAGAGTAAATCTTGCAGTGAAGCGAATCCAAACAGGAGAAAATGTTTGACAGGATCGAGGCGGAGCTCAAAGGGGTACATCAGGCTCTGTATTTGAGTCACGCAGTGCCTACTGTGTCATTTTCAGTAGGGGACATAGAAGTAGGAGATGAACCTGCCCAGCTACATAGACTAGCAGACTCGATAGAGGCTCGCCTTCGTCATGTCCAAAAGGAAAAAGAACAACTGCTCACATAGCAAATGGGAGTCAAGGAGGCAGTCACCAAAGCACTACGCTCTGTGTCGGGCCTCGCACCGATAGAAGAAGATACAGTGGAGAACCAAGTGGAGAATCCCATTGAAGCCTTCCAGTGACTTCAAGAAAGAGTGGAAGAATTGGAACTATAAGCCGTGCCAAGCACTCTGCAGGAAGTGCGGGACCAGAGGAAAGAAACTGCCCAGAGCGCATTCGAAATAATCAAGGCATTGGCCTTGGAATGCAAGCAACTCAGCAGTCAAAGTGCATAGACCTACGAGCGCCTTACAGAGGACCCTGAACTAAGGACATTGGAGTCACAGCTCCAGGAGGCAAAGCAACAAACAACAACAGTGCAAGCATAGTTGAAGCTATTGTCACCAATCGAGAGGATGAAAATATCACAGGAACAGCGCACGGTTTAGCAACAGGTCCATGCCATCCAGAGTAAAGTCATGGAAGTGACTGAGAGGCTCCAGCCAGTACAGGATGAAGCTTGAACATTTTTTGAGGAGATTGAAGGACAAGGTGCACAGCTAGAACAAGTAGTCACCACGGTAGAACAGCGCTTGGAAGGACCGGTGACTGAGAAAGTTATTCAAGAGTTCATTGAGCAAGAGGCTTTAGCAAAGCAGATGCTTGAGCCAAGCTCGAGGCCTTCAAGGTAGAGTTACCTAGATCAGAGTGACTCAGAATGAGCCACAGGTGAGTGTTGGGGGCCTATTGGCCCTTGAACAGGTTTTATGGAAACGTTGGTCATGTTTGACCAATTTTCGGGACTTTGACAAGCTGGTCAAAGATGCAACACTAGAAGAAGCGAAAATTGTGGGACCTCACCCCCTTTTGCGGGATTTTTGGGTTTAGGGTATATGTAATGGCCATGGGATGTCGACCCATGGGTCTTACCCATGCTTAGGCCCCTTTTGTAATGTATAAATAGATATCAAGAAAC
Organism: Picea engelmannii; assembly: GCA_009831015.1. Taxonomy (NCBI): domain Eukaryota; kingdom Viridiplantae; phylum Streptophyta; class Pinopsida; order Pinales; family Pinaceae; genus Picea; species Picea engelmannii. Next base: position 839,180 of record ML776562.1, read on the forward strand.
ACACTATATCTAAGAGGTATGCGGTGCTAAGTGTTTTATTGTGCTAAGTGAAAGTGATGTAAGTGGTTGGATCTATGTGATTGAGTTAGCTCTGTGCATATTGTGTATTGAGAACTTGCAGGGCTAAGTGCAAGTGATTGTAAGAAAGGCTCTGTGATGTGCCAAGCTCGAGGAAGGAGGATCTGGCGAGGTGCGCGCAGATCTCCTATCCTATGTGGAGTGGTTTTGAAGCTCTGTGCATGTAATAATATTGACAGAAGATAATAAAGAAGACGAATATTTGGTGGACATAGCCCCATGCTGGGGGTGAACCACGTATATCCTGTGTTATCGTTGCTTTGTGTTATTAATGTGATTTATGATTAGTGTTTCCATATTTATGTATGTTATATGCATCTCATATAGTAGGTTAGTGTTTAGTAATGTGAATGAATGTTAGATCTACTCTATTTCTATGTGCTAAGTGCTTGGGTGTGTTAGATCTTGTTGAATACTGTGTTGTTCTATAATTAGGGTTTTACATGCGATGTGAATAAGGGTTAAATGTTAATGAATGTTAACTGCTAAGTGCTCTATTAAGTATTGTAATCACATATCTGTGTCCTGGCTAGGTTGCAGACACTTGAGTCCTGAAACCCCCCTTGCCTCTACCTCAGGTGAGACTTCATCTGCTTCGTAGGTGTTGCCGAAAGGGCCGGTAGTTAGGGTTTTGTTGGTGCGATGTTGTAGCGTTGAAACCTGGGTCTGCCCTTGTGCCAACAACTTCCCTCTGTCATAGAAGCATCGTTTTGCTTTGCAGGGATACTCGTCTTAACTGCAATTTCATCTCTTTCTATTGCAACTTGTACCAGAACATTTAAGTTCCTCTGGGCTAGTTCATCCTTGAAATGTTGCAATTCCTCTTTGAGCCTTTTGTTTTGGGACTGAAAGATTTTGTTTTGCCTGTAGAGGGTATTAACTTGCCTCTAGAGAGGTAGGGATATTCTTGCTAAAAACCTTGCCAGATCAAGGGTTTCACTGTACATGTCCATGAGCTCATTCATCTTTCTTCTCTCAATCAAACTTTTTTCCTTGAAACAAGCAACTTCTTTCCTAGCCTCCCTGAGTTGTCTGATCAACATTTTGAAAGTGGGATTATTGTTTTTGGTCACCTCAAAAGGTTTCTCAGTGGCTTTACATTTATATTTCTGTTGAACATAGGATCTCTCTATCACCTCAATAGGCTTCTCAATTCATTTACCCTTATCTTTCTCTTTTCTTGGAACTGAAGCCTTGGGTAATACTTATGCTTCAACAACTTCCTTGAGGTCTGATGATATAGTAAAAGGCTTCTTGATTATGATCTTAGCTACTGGAGAAGGTGAAGTGAAATGCAACTTCTTCCCCTCTTGGTTGTGGTTTTGGTGGATGAAGGGATTTCTTTCAATTCAGGTGCAGGAGGAGGTGAAAAATCTATTTGTGGAGAGTGATGAACCTCTTTCTCTTATTCTTCAATTTCCTTGGGGGTTTCTTTGTCTTGAGTAGTGGGTTTGCTTTTTCTCTTCCTGGTTGTTCTTGTTGGGGCAACACTACTAGATGGAAAAGGGCTATGCATCCTAGATTGAGGGGTAGAGGCTATCACTAGCTAAAATGGGAAGAGACAATGAACTATTCCCAAGGAATGTTACTTTTCTTCAACTCTTCCATCACCAACATCCTGATCAACCCAAAGTGGAAGACACTAGTATCCACAACCTTGGACTTGGCTTGGACTCTATCATACATATTTCCCATACTCCTCAAAAATAAAAAGGGATATTTATTTCATCATTACCAGTGAAATGTAGCAAGATTCTTATATGATACTAGTATATCATGTTAAACCTTCCCTCACATGTAAAATATCTTTGGATGATCTTCAGCATTTTATCAAAGCCTTCAACTAGGTGGCTCCTAGGCACTCCCTTAGACAAATTGTCTTTTTAATAGTCCGGTTTGATGAAGTCCTTGGAGAAGGTAGCATTTAGGATCATGGATTTGAGCCACCTCTCACCAGTATTAGGTATCTCAGTGGTTTCTGCAATAGAGGCCTCAAATACCTCAAACTCAAGGTTTCCCACCTTGGTCTTTATGTGATCAAAGTGTAATGCAAACTGCCTTGCTACTTCAAGGTGTCCTCTCTGCATGTTTTGACTTCTTCCTTTGAGGTGTCTCCATGGATATAAACAGGGGATCAAATGATGTGATGTAGTGAGGGGTAAAGGAAACAAAGAGAGGCAAAGATCAATGAGAATTGACAGTGGCTAATGGTTTCTCTCTCAAGGATTTTCCTCCAACTCACTTTTGAATTAACAATAGACTGGTCTGATGGATTTTATTTTAAAAAAGAGAGAAAGAAACTCTAAGGAAAGGCATGAAAGGATGCACTACTCAGTTTTATGCCACCATACAATGGTCATCAAAGATGTAAAGGGTAGGGACTGCTATTCTCCTCACTTCTAGTAGATTTTGAGATAAAACGAAGTATGACATGGTGAATAAAGAAGGTTAATGCATGGATCTTGTGAATATAGAAGATGGCACTGACAAATCCAAGGAAAATGCAACACTAAGACACAAGATTCGTAGTGTATTTTTGGCAGCGACTTTATGTAGCATAGTGTGGACACAAGAGCCAAATGAATGAATGGGCATTCAAGATTTTGAATCAAAATGTCTTGACCTTAGTATAGGTGAAATTTATTTGGAAAATGGCTATGGAGTCTATGGAAGAACAGCTACAGATGAAAATGGATGAGAGAGGATGCAGTCTGCAATGCCAGGGGCTATAAAGAGATGAGGCAGGTGTATCTTAATACTTTCCTATGCAGTTGAAAGGACTCACAAAATACCTGAAGGTTGTGGTTGATGATGGAAGATTTGCAATAAGCTATGGAACTTGTTGGCCCTTGACCAAGATTTGGGAGATTCTTGGTCATGTTGACCTATTTTGGACTTCGACATCCTGTTGAAGGAGGAGCGCAAGACGAAGCAGAGATCGTGGGATCTCAACCCCTTTTTGGGATGTGGGAATATGTAATGGGAATGGGATGTCGACCCATGGGTTTACCCATGTTTAGGCCTATTTTGTAATATATAAATAGGTGCTTAGGCTAGATAGAAGTAGTCGTGCATCTATGTGATGTTAGTAGGCAAGTAGGCTAAGTGCCAAGATTTGGATATGTGTGATCGGGACTTGTAAGGCTTTGTGCATACTGTGTGAAAATTGCATATTTAAGTGAAAGTCATTGTAGCAAGACTATGGAAGGCTTAGTGCTAGAACGCAAGGAAGAAGGATCTAGCGAGATGTGCAGATCTTTTGTCCTGTGCAAAGTAAGGGTTTTGAGGCTCTATGCTTGCAATCGATTGAGTAAAGACAAAAAAGAAGAAGAGTTGGTGGACGTAGCCCCAAGGTGGGGGTGAACCATGTAAATATTGTGTTGTTATGCTTTGTGCTTATCTTAATGTGTTTATGACTCTCTAGCTAAGTGATTTGATATAGATAGATAGATTTGCTTATGCTTTGTGCTGTGAATGTTAGATCGGACTTCTATGAATGTGCTTAGTGCTTGATTCTGCTAGATCTGATCCATATGTTTGTGCTAAGTGCTTACTTACATTAGATCAGTGTGAATGATGCAATGCTCTGTTCTATCTACACATTAGTTATTGGTTGAATATTGATGAACTATTGATGCTAAGTGCTATGTTAAGTATTATAATCACATATTTGTGTCCCAACCAAGGTTGTAGACACTTGAATCCTGCAACCACCCATGTCTCTACCTCGGGTGAGACTTCATCTGCTTCGCAGGTGTTTCCGAAAGGGCTGGTAGTTAGGGTTTTGTTGATGCGTTGTTGTAGCGTTGAACCCTGGGTCTGCCCCTGTGCCAACAAATGGTTCTGTTGTCGAGACCTGAAGCTGTGATTGCTCAAAACTAAGAAAGAAGAAGCTATGTGCAAAGATTCATCTGGGAGTTGTGAAAGCTTTGTGCATAGATCTGTCGCGTAGTATTCTACTTGATTTATAAATCTCTGTGCTAAAATAAAGAAGCCTGATATGAAGAAAAGAAGACGGATCTGAAGGAGAGAAGAAAGATCTGAAAGCTTTTGTGCTCTAAGAAAGGTAAAAGTGAGAATTTTTTATTAAAAGAGGTAAGATCTGCAAGCTCTATGCTCTGATAAAGGTAAGAATAGTGAAAAGTTTTAGATCTGAAAGCTTTGTTCTCTGTAGAAGTAAGATAAGTGGAAAATTTTTTTTCTAAAATATGGATCTAGGTATGTTTGATAGGTTATGTCCTAGCTTGAAAACTAGGGCACTAATAGATGAAAGAAGGCTTGATATGAGTAGATATGATAAGAATAGTGAAAGATATGTTATACCTATGCATAGAAAGAATGTTTGGACTAACAAATGGATGCAGGATCCTAGAAATAATTTTTTGCAGGTTAGCTACCACGATCCTAGTGCGCAGTATCGGAAAGGCTGGGGATCATTCAAAAGAAAGAGAGGATTAACCCTCTGTTATAGTTGCAGAAGACCGGGACATCTTGCTAAGGAATGCCCTGGGAAAAGACCTAGTTGTCTTTGTTGTAAAGCTATGGACCATGAAGTATTAGATTGCCCTAGAATGATTGCTAAGCTGGAAGAAATGAATCTAAATAAAGAAAACCCTAAGGTAGATCCAAAAATGGCAGAATCCCAGGAAGAATCAGAGAAAGTATTTCTGCAAATAAATGAAACCCTGAATGACCATCGACATGTCAGACTATCAAATATCTTCAAGCAAAAAAAATGCATTGAAGTAAGAATAGGAGACTTCGACATTGACTGTGTTCTGGATGAAGAAACACAAGTGAATATCATGACAGAAAGAACTTGGGAAGCCATAGGGAAGCCTGATATGATCCCTTCATTAGGAGGAATAGTATTATTCTGAAGAAAGCTGATAAACTTATGTGGGAAGCTTGCTCGCATACCTATGAACGTTAATGGAACTTCGAATGAAGAATATTTTGAGATTATTAAATTTATTGAAGACAGCGCCTCATTTACCATGTTACTAGGAAAACCTTGGATTGATAGAGATCAAACCAGACGAAAGGAAGAAGAAGAAGTTTTGGAACAAAATAAACAAGAGTTAAAAGATTTCATGACCAGAAGGATCGCACACTTGATTGTAGAACATGAGAACAGATCGAAGTTTTTTAACACTAGAGGCCCATATGTCGAAGCTGCAAGAAATTTAGAGGACTCACAGAAGACTGAAGTACTTATCCTAGACAAATAAGAAGTATCACCCTCAAATCTTAGGAAAGAATTTCAACAGCGTGAAGTAACTATGTTAAGAGAAGATAAGAATCAGAATGGAAAAAGCCATATTGAGACGAAGCTCACTGGAAAGAAGGCTAGTGTTGGCGACGAAAGTCACTCCTAGATTGCTTGCAGGAGCAGATCCCGACGCCCATCAGTTTTATGTCATGATTGTTTGTAATGGGTATAAAAAGGAGTGATCTAATGGAAGTAAACTCGGACGATGTGGTTCTAACTCCGAAACTAGGCCAAGAATGCATGGGCAGGTGAGGTCTTGCATGAACTTCAGACAGTGAGGTGTAGTAAGGGTGAGTAGGGGGAAGACTTATATCAGAGAGATGCGAAGGCCTGTAGTAAACATCGGGTTTCTAACAGACTATAGAAGAAGGCATCCAAACACAATATCTTCTTGCGCTCAAACACAGAAAACCAGAGAATACAATAATGCATAAATAAATCCTTTATCATGACATAATTGCAATGATCCACACGAATCATTCGTTGATGAACTCTCTTAGCATGAGACGAAAATTAGATGAAGTAAGAAAGATTGTCTATCATAAAGCAAGAAATCTCATATACAGATACATAACCAGAGAACTAGAGTCTGTGCTAAAACCTTACAATCGGGAGCTCTGCTCTACCATCGATCCTTTGAAAAACATCAAAACTAAATATATATACTCCCAAAAATTTGCCCAACAGAGGCCTACTAGACTTCCGGGATGAGGAGTCTTCTCAATCAAATCTGGTCTGCACTCTTCTGTTGGACGCCACCTTAATTCGGCATGGCTCGTGCCAGGGGGTAGCTTAACCTTTAAATGTTGAATTAGCGTGTGCAGCCTTCCCTGGTGAGTCGAGAACTTGGCGTGGTTTCCATGGAAAGAATCAGTACAGAAGATCGCCTTGGGTGGACCCTCAGCCGGGACATCCATACTTTGCAATAATTGAACGAGGCGAGGCTTCAACCACCCTCTCTCTTCTTCATTCATCTCCAGCAGGTACTGGGATTTAGCTCACGTCGAAATGGCATCTGGAGAGTCACAATGCCTCCCTTCTGAGATTCAGCTCGACGCTTCTGGCCCCCTTTGTGTATAGCCCTTTCTGCTCTCTCGACCGACCACGGGCCGTGACCCTGCGCCTATCTTCCAGAGTGCTTTCGACGTTTCGGGGTTCGCGGATGAGATAGAGTAGGTCCCCTCCCTTCAAAATCGTGATGGGCGAAATGCCAGGAAGGTCTAACGGTCGCCACGCGTTCCTTTAGGATGAACGGCTGAGACTTTCCTCGGAGCTTTGGGACCCGAGTGGCCAAACGATAAACACAAGCGCCCCTCCTCCAGACCTATTCCTTTACGACCATATCCCAAAACCACGGGCATGATCCTGGGCACAATCGACATTTCGGGGTTCGGGGTTTCAAAAGGTGAAGTGACGAGGAGCGCCTACCCCCCAACTTCCCGAATGTCGACATGGCACGTATGCGTGACGCGTGTCCTTAAGATGAACGACCGAGGTAGCACTCTCCGCTTAACAGGGGGCTACGCTCGTTCTCAGGCTCGCTTGATGTGACCTGGCGCTAGGGCCATGGACCAGGCTTTGAAGGGCACTTATCGGCATTTCGGGGTTCGAGGTTTCGAAAGGTGAAGAGACGGGGAATTTTACCCCTCGAACTTCTGAATGTCGATATGTCGATGTGACTGGATCTTGCGCCATGCGTCACTGGATTGGATGACCCGGATTTAGCCTTGAAATATAGGAGCTTTCTCTGGTGCCATATGTCGGGTAACTTGGTAGCCCCGAGATCCCCATGACCATTGATCTGCTTCGTGGATGGATCTCAGCTGTCGACAACAAAACCTTGCTCGCTCGCTTGACTCATAACCGGAAAGGAGATCCTTCCGCTGCTACGCTTGGGTGTTTCCCGTTCATTCTACAAACCTGGGTGCTTTTGTGCCTAAGACAAAAATAATCGCTAACATTAGGCTCCATGGGGGATAGAGTCATCCCTGTGATGCTCTAAGAACTCCTTCTGCAGCTTCAGTGCCTTGCTATTGGGCTATGGAGTCACTTATTAAGCCGAAAACACGCAAAAAGAAAATAAACAAAGAACTAAAGGACAATATTTACAAACAACGGAGCCGTCTAAGGCTCAAATAAAACATTTCTTCAGAAAATGCCCATTCACTGGGCTGCTGAAAACCTCCTCACCCTCCAGATCTTGCAACCCATATGTGTTGTTGGAGAAAATCTCAAAGATCTTGAAGGGGCCAATCTAGAGGGCGTCAAACTTGTTGTGTTTGCCTTTATCCTGCCTGGGGGCGTCCCACTTAAGTACCAAGTCCCCGATCTCGAACTCTTTCTTCCTGACCTTCCTGTCGAAAGCCTGCTTGATCTTTTCCTGGTGACTATGAGCTGTGGTCCTCACCTGCTCTCTGATTTGTTGCACTTCTACTATCTGATGAATCCTCCTGATCATATGATCTGTTTCTCCCTCATAGTCTTGAAAGAATTTCGCCACAGGTAAGGCGAGCTGAGTAGGAAAAACTGCCTCTGCTCCGTAGACTAGCTGAAAAGGTGAATTGCCCAGAGATTTCTCCGTTGTCACACGGTCATCCCACAGAGAAAACTTCAACTTTGAATCCCATGCCCTTTTGTTGTCTTCCAACAGTCTTTTGATGATCCTTATTAGGATTTTGTTGGAGGACTCTACTAAACCATTTCCCTGGGGATAGTAGGGGGTGGAGTGAATTAGTGAGATTTGGAATTGCTCACATAACTTAATTAGAGGCTTAGACTTGAAAGAAGCAGCATTATCGGTGATGATCCTGCTGGGACAGCCAAATCTAGCTATGATATCCTCCAGGAAACTGATAATTACTTTGTGTGATATGCTTCTGGTGGGGATGTTAGAAAAACAGGACCGCGGAGCAATAAAATAAAACAAATGCAGAAACAAAACACAGAAGACACACAATACAAGAGAGACACAGATTTACGTGGTTCACCCAGTGTGGGCTACGTCCACCAGAGAAATTGCCAGGTCCTTCCTTTATTATTATCCAGCAAAATGAAGGGATAAAACCTACAGCAAAACCCGCTGTAACTTCCTCTGTAACTTCCTCTTCTTTCTCTCACAGTCTCCTCTCTCATAATACAACATTCACTCTCATACATAGCCGAAATACATTTCCCTCATAAAATAGGGTTGCCTTCTAGGGCAAAAAACCCTAACATAATCTCTACCGTTAGATCTGCGACCTTATAATGAACGGTCCAGATTTACAATGAAATTGCAATATACTTTTATAAGGCAATTTTTGCTTCGGGGGCTTCGCCCTCGAACCCCCGCTGGGGGCCCGCTTGCCCCCGGACCCCGCAGAGGGGGTACCCCCCCCTCTGCACTCCCCCGTGTGGAAGAGTGTACATACTTCTGGGGTGTAAATACTTCATGGGGTATAGACACGGCTGAAAGCAAAGGACCTCTGCATCAGGAAGATAATCAGGCTCCACAACCAACAATCTCCCACTTGGAGACTGGTCTCAACAACTCCACTGCTGCTGTATATGCTGGACTTTGAACCTTCCTAGACCTGGCAAATTTCTCATCTTCATCTTCAATCTTGAAGACCAACTGAAACTGAGCAAGAACTCAGTTTCTCCCTGGTTACTCCCTTTGTTAACATGTCTGCAGGATTCTGGCTAGTGTGTATCTTTTCCATCTTCAATTGTC
>ML776562.1:852161-905208 GCA_009831015.1 Picea engelmannii
ACGTGGTTCACCCAGTGTGGGCTACGTCCACCAGAGAAATTGTCAGGTCCTTCCTTTATTATTATCCAGCAAAATGAAGGGATAAAACCTACAGCAAAACCCGCTGTAACTTCCTCTTCTTTCTCTCACAGTCTCCTCTCTCATAATACAATATTCACTCTCATACATAGCCGCAATACATTTCCCTCATAAAAGAGGGTTGCCTTCTAGGGCAAAAAACCCTAACATAATCTCTACCGTTAGATATGCGACCTTATAATGAACGGTCCAGATTTACAATGAAATTGCAATATACTTTTATAAGGCAATTTTTCCTTTGGGGGCTTCGCCCCCGAACCCCCATCGGGGGACGCTGCCCTCGAACCCCCGCTGGGGGCCCGCTTTCCCCCAGACCCCCCGGACCCCGTAGAGGGGGTACCCCCCCTCTGCACTCCCCTGCGTGGAAGAGTGTACATACTTCTGGGGTGTAAATACTTCATGGGGTATAGACACGGCTGAAAGCAAAGGACCTCTGCATCAGGAAGATAATTAGGCTCCACAACCAACAGGGGACAGCTTCTATCCACTTTGTAAAATAATCTATTGCAGTCAGGATCCATCTGTGCTGACCACTTGAGGGAGGATGAATTTCTCCAATGAAGTCCAACCCCCACTGTTGAAAAGGTGTTGAAGATATTATAGGCTTCAATGGCAGCGGTTTGAGTTGTTTCTTTCCTGAGAACCTTTGGCACCTGATGCAAGCTCTGATTTCTCGGCAGACATCCGGGAATAAAGTGGGCCAGTAATACCCAGCTTGGAGTATATTGTGAGCTGTGGTCTTCTAGAAATGATGACCTCCGCAAAGGCCACTGGGAAAATCAAAAATAACCTTCTGGGCCTCTTGCGGGTCCAGGCATCTCAAAAATACCTCTAGAGGGTCTTTCCAGTACAAGATTTGGTCAATGAGGCAATATCTGACCGCCTTGAGCTTTAAAACTCTCGCTTTGCTTTTACCCATTCCATCGGGGGGCTTTAACTCCTGCAGGAAGTATAGAATGTCACGATACCAGGCGCAGTGTGCCAGTGACAAGCCATCTTGAGAGCATTGGCTAGGCATCTTAGCTTGTTGAGTTCCTGAGTGAGTGTTGATGAAACTAACTCCCAAGGCTTCGCAGTTGGATTCAGCCAGTAACTTGGCTAAACCTTGCCCCTTAACCAACTTGGTGGGCTTTATCTCTAAGTAAAATTCTAGGATTTTAGCGATCCATCTGCCTCTTCTCCCATCTACGTCAGGTTGCACAAGGATGTCCTTCACAGAAGATGAACAGACATATGCAGTTACCTTTGAATGCAAGACGTAAACTCTGAAAGCTTTGAGAGCTTTCACTAAGGCATAGGCATGTTTCTCCATGATTTCATATCTGCTCTCTACATCTCTTAACGCCCTGCTAAAGAAGGCAATGGGCTACTCTCGCCCTTCCTCATTTTTCTGCAATAACACCGCTGCTACCGTATCGAAAGACGCAAAAGAAAAAACTAGGAATGGCTTGGAATAATCTGGGCCAATCAGCACGGGTGCCTCAGTTAGTGCCCTCTTTATTTGGTCAAAATATGCCTTGGGATCATTGGTCCATTTCACTTCGTTTCCCTTCCTGAGCATGGTCGTGATATGCTTCACTAGCTCGGCAAAATTTGAGACAAACCTCCTTAGAAAATTAATCTTTCCCAAAAAGGCCTGAACCTCTTTCTTAGATCTGGGAAGTGACAGGGTGTGAATCGCTTCTACCCTACTAGGATCAATCTTCATGCCCTCTGTTGATACTATATGGCCTAATAACTTCCCCTCCCTCATAGAAAACAGGGACTTCTTGGGATTTAGGGAAAGACCAAATCTCCGGCACTTCGAGAAAACTCTCCTTAAGTGGCAGTGGTGCTCCTTATCAGACCTGGAGAAGACCGTGATGTCATCTAGGTAGATCACTACAAACTGGTCTTTTTCTCTGATGAAGGCTATATCCATGGCTCGCTGAAATGTTGCTCCTGCATTCATTAGCCCAAATGGCATTTTGGCATACATGAATATGCCCCAAGGAGTGGTGAAGGTTGTCTTCTCTCTGTCCTCAGGCATGACCGATATCTGATTATAGCCAGAAAAATCGTCGATCATGGAAATCCTAGATGCACCGGTTACCCTTTGCAATATGTGCTCCATGTTGGGCAGGGGATAATTGTCTTTCTTTGAGCTCCTGTTCAGGTTCCTGAAGTCGACACAAAGCCTGATTTCTCCGCTTTTCTTTCTTACGGGAACCAAATTGGCTACCCATTCGGAATATCTCAAGGGGACAATGATCTGGGCCTCTAACAACTTCTTCACTTCTTTCTCCATGACAGGCAGCAACATGGGGTTTATCTGTCTTAGCTTCTACCTGAATGGCCTAGCCTCTTCCTTTAGTGGGATCTTGTGTTCAATGACGGATGTATCATACGTTTTGAGGTCTTCGTAGGTCCATGCAAACACGTCAGCAAATTCTTTCAGCAACTCAGTATATTCGGCCCTCTTCTCTGTGGTCAAACTGCTTGACAGCTTGACAAACTTGGGCTCCTCTAGTGTGCCAATGTTGCACTCAGTTGTATCAACATCTTCATCTGAAACTCTACCCTTTACTGCCACATTGTTCCCATCGAACAATCTTTCCAATGGGACTAGTCCCCTCGGAATGTGATTGCTAGGTAGATGAATAATCTGGTGGTTAGCAATTTTATTTAAAAACACCTCGGGGTGAGGGTCACCTTTTGTGTCAGGATCCTGATCGATGTGCAACGCAGAAAATTCATCAACGGATCGGAGAAATTTTTCAAGTTCCTGATCATCTTCGAATACCTTCCAATGCTTGACATTGTCCAGTACAGAGGGCCTATATTTTATTTCAACATCAGAGTTGACTATGGACGACAGAGGAACTTCGAGCAAACTAGCTGAGACAGCTAAAAAATCGGCTAAAGTATTTTCCCCCCTCAGAATGAAAGAAATGTTAAAATCCAAGAAGAAATCATCAACTAGGTCCCATACCTCATTTATGTAATTTCTGAGCCGGGGATTATTAGCACGATAGTTATTTCTGACCTGCTGCATAATCAACTCAGCATCTCCAAATATTGTTATTTCTTTAATTCCCATTTCCTTTGCAGCCCTCATACCTAGAACAAGAGCTTCATACTCTATCACGTTGTTGGTGGTGTCAAATTCCAGCTTATATGATAGGGATACGGCCTCCTGAGATGGTGACACAAAAAACACCCCAGCACCAGCGCCTTCCCTGGAACAGGCTCCATCAAAAAACATATTCCAGATGGGGGTGATGGAGGGAGGGAATTCAAGAGGAGTGGTGGGCTACTTTTTGAGCTTAAGAGGAGGCTCGGGATCATGAGTGAGTTGCAGTAGACTGGAACCTAAATCAGTGTCCAAGGCAAAAATGGGATGATTGGTTGGATTGACTTCATCACTGATTATATAGGCCAATTGGGCTTCTCTATACAACCTCCTATGTTCTCCTCCAAACACTGGGATAGTAGCATATGTTAGGTCCATCTGCAAAGTTCCCCCAGTCTTTTTATCCAAGATCTTGATAACAACATACCGAACTTGGGGGGAACATCAGCTACTATGACATCCATGACCACACTTTTCATGGGCAGTTGAAACAAGGTCACAACCAGGTCTTTAATAACTCCAAGACACTGAAATCTCCTGGAGTCAAAGGAATAGAGGTCATGATAGGCTCGGGTGACTTCTAGCCCTAACTCTTCCATGACAGTTTTGGGCATGAGGTTGTGAGAAGCCCCTGAATCCATCAAGCAGTTGTGCATTACTTTATCATGTATGTTCAGGGATGTGTAGAAAGGGGGGGATGAGTCATCTCTATATTCTACCATGGGTCCTAGGACAACTGTTGGCTTTTCATCTTGGAGGTTTATGGAGTCTGTGGGAAGGCATGAGGCTTCAGACTGTAAAAGCTCAGAGAAGCGTTTTTTGAATTCTTCATGTTTAATTAGCTCGGTGAGGGGCACAGGGATTTTGATCTTTTGAATCTCATGCTCGAAATTAAAAGAAGATGTAGGCTTTGGAGTTTCTCTTATTTCAGGAACATGATCATGGACAATGGGAGAGAGGGGTTGAGCCTTCTTACCTCTGTGATTGTCTGCTACTTTATTAGCAGGCTTCTCTGTTCTAGTGGACTGCTCAAGAATATCAGGTGTTGTTGTCTTTTTGTTGGACCTCAGGTTGTACCTACCTTGGTTTCCATTAGCCTTGTCTCCCTTGCTCAGTTCATTTAGCTGATTATCCATGAGAGACTCCTCATATGCTGATTGAGTGAGATGAGGAAAAGGAGGAGTGTCTCCGAAGCAATGGATTTCAGGATCAAACTCGTATGTTTCTCCTTATTCCCCCTCGGCCATAAAATTGTTTTGAAAAGGGGCTTGAATCTTCTGGTCTTCTCTGTCTCTTCCCTTCTCTCTTTGCACATTCGTGGGAGTAAAATTGTTTGGCCTACTGAAACCTCCCTTGTTTTCGACGTTCAGAGGGCCCTTGTATGCTTGCCTCCCCTCGACTTTCATTCTCTCCATCTCTGCAGACAGAGACTTCACCATCTTGGTCAGTTCATCCACTTGAGGGTGGGGCACCAATGGTCTGGAAGTTGAGGTTTCTAACCTTCCCTTTCTTCTGTCTGCGTCGGCCTTGTTCCTCAGTCTGTCAGCTGCTAACACATTGGATTCCACCTCTATGGCCGTATCTTGCATTTGAGCTAAGGAGGTGGCTCCTCTTTCTCTCAATAGCAGACAGAAATCAGGGCCAAACGCACTAGCATAAGAAATCTTGGTCGAGGCTTCTGAAGGCTTTATTTCGGCAGGAATTTTATTATACATCTTATTAAGTCTTTTGGAGAAGTCAGAGACAGATTCTCCTTCCATTTTCTTCAAAGACCCGAACTTTGTCATGTAATACATGAAATCCTTTCTATCGCCTCACTGCCTCAGGAAAACACCATCCAGGGCCTCGATCCCAGCAATAGATCTGGGGGCCAATCCTCTGAACCATTTCCTCACCTCGCCATCCAGGCTCTAGACGAAGACTCTCATCCAGACATCTTCATTTTCAATTTTGTCTGCGTAACTATAGAAAGCAGCCAAGTGCTCTTCCGCAGTTACATCTCCTTCTCCGGTGAACTTGGGCATGTACTTCAAGTAATCTCTAGCAGGGAGAGGATTCATAGGATGGGGTAGAACTAAAGGAGCATATCTGGCAGCAACTATGGCATCCATTCTATTCAGAGGAGGATTAGCACTAGCCATAGGACTATTAGGTGGAAGAGAACTCGGAGGAGAAGGAGTTCGCGAAGGGGCTACTGGGAATGAGTCCCGAAGTGGGGTGGGAAACAAGATGGGATTTAAGGAGAAGGCTAACGAGCTCAAGTCAGCAGGTGCTCCTCTTCATGCAGGAGTGGGGAAATCTTCTGTAGTCTTGGGTCTACGCCAGGGTGCAGCTTCAGAGGAGAGGGGAGTGACAAGGATTTCTCCCTCCAATCCCAGACCAGGAGGGGAAAACTCAGCAGGAACACTCCCGAAATTTAGGAAACGGGAAACCTCTGAAGTAGGTCTATTAAGAAACTGAGGAGGAGAGAATGGAGTTCTCACAGAAGGAGATGGCAGATTACCTGCTTCAGCGGTGGAAGCTTTCTCCTTGAGAGGGCTTCCATTTTCTGATAATCACCTCCAGATTTTCTTCAAGCGTGGCCATAGGCAGTTGTGGATGGGACCGCGTGTGTCTACCGCTTGAAGCCACAACTAACCCAACAGGTTCACCGCAGTGGATTCGTCACAATGGAGTCGCCAGGTGCACAGTATCAATCTTCAAGGGCTCTGATGCCTGATGCACCTTCAGAATCAGAAGCTCAATGTCGTTCAATCCCGGGGAAAAATTTCAACTTCGTCCCCGGCAACGGCGCCAGAAATGTTGGCAACGGAAGTCACTCCTGGATTGCTTGCAGGAGCAGAGCCCGACTCCCATCAGTTTTATGTCACGATTGTTTGTAATAGGTATAAAAAGGAGTGATATAATGGAAGTAAACTCGGACGATGTGGTTGTAACTCCGAAACTAGGCCAAGAATGCATGGGCAGGTGAGGTATTACATGAGCTTCAGATAGTGAGGTGTAGTAAGGGTGAGTAGGGGGAAGACTTATATCAGAGAGATGCAAAGGCCTATAGTAAACATCGGGTTTCTAACAGACTGTAGAAGAAGGCATCCAAACACAAGATCTTCTTGCGCTCAAACACAGAAAACCAGAGAATACAATAATGCATAAATAAATCCTTTATCATGACATATTTGCAATGATCCGCATGAATCATTCGTTCACGAACTCTCTTAGCATGAGACTAAAATTAGATGAAGTAAGAAAGATTTTCTGTCATAAAGCAAGAAATCTCATATACATATGCATAACCAAAGAACTAGAGTCTGTGCTAAAACCTTACAATCGGGAGCTCTGCTCTACCATCGATCCTTTGAAAAACATCAAAACTAAACATATATACTCCCAAACATTTGCCCAACAGAGGCCTACTAGACTTCCGGGATGAGAAGTCTTCTCAATCAAATCTGGTCTACACTCTTCTGTCGGACGCCGCCTTAATTCAGCATGGCTCGCGCCAGGGGGTAGCTTAACCTTTAAATGTTGAATTAGCGTGTGCAGGCTTCCCTGGTGAGTCGAGAACTTGGTGTGGTTTCCATGGAAAGAATCAGTACAGAAGACCACCTCGGGTGGACCCTCAGCCGGGACATCCATACTTTCCAATAAATGAACGAGGTGAGGCTTCAACCACTCTCTCTCTTCTTCATTCATCTCCAGCAGGTACTGGGATTTAGCTCACGTTGAAACGGCATCTGGAGAGTCACAATTCCTCCCTTCTGAGATTCAGCTCAGCGCTTCTGGCCCCCTTTATGTACAGCCCTTTCTGCTCTCTCGAGCGACCACGGGCCATGACCCTATCTTCCAGAGTTCTTTTGGCGTTTCGGGGTTCGTGGATGAGATAGAGCAGGTCCCCTCCCTTCAAAATCGCGATGGGAAAAATGCCGAGAAGGTCTAACGGTCGCCACGCGTTCCTTTAGGATGAACGGCTGAGACTTTCCTCGGAGATTTGGGACCCGAGTGGCCAAACAATAAACACAAGCACCTCTCCTCCAGACCTATTCCTTTACGACCAGATGCCAAAACCACGGGCCCGGTCCTGGGCGCTATCGGCATTTCGGGGTTCGGGGTTTCGAAAGGTGAAGTGACAAGGAGTGCCTACCCCCCAACTTCCCAAATGTTGACCTGGCACGGATGCGTGCCGCGTGTCCTTAAGATGAATGGTCGAGGTAGCACTATTCGCTTAACAGGGGGATGCGCTTGTTCTTAGGCTCGCTTGATGTGACCTGGCACTAGGGCCATGGGCCAGGCTTTGAAGGGCGCTTATCGGCATTTCGAGCTTCGGGGTTTCGAAAGGTGAAGAGACGGGGAATTTTACCCCTCGAACTCCTGAATCTCGATATGCCGATGTGACTAGATCCTGCGCCACGCGTCACTGGATCGGACAACCCAGATTCAGATTGAAATATAGGAGCTTTCTCTGGTGCTATATGTCGGGTAACTTGGTAGCCCCGAGATCCCGATGACCATTGATCTGCTTCATGGATGGATCTCGGCTGCCGACAGCAAAACCTTGCTTGCTCGCTTGACTCCTAACCGAAAAGGAGATCCTTCCGCTGCTACGCTTGGGTGTTTCCCGTTCATACTGGAGACCTGGGTGCTTTTGTGCCTAAGAAAAAAATAATCGCTAACAGCTAGAAAGCTAAGTAAGAAGAGGGCTAAGATTGAAAAGTTACAGAAAGTTCCAGAGGGAACCTCATAGAAGGAAAATTTGCAAAATTGGAGCTTCGTCGGGAGATCACAACAGCGACACATGGCACTTCGCCATGACGAAGAAATATATCCATTGGGGAATGTTGTAACCATTAGATCAATGGTTCGAATGGATAGAAACTCATTTATGGCCAGCCAACTCGCCATCCAACTATTGAGACCATGCCATAACAGATAGAACCAAGTTAATGAAGACCTCATACCCGTTGCAAGCGACCTGCTATCGAGTTACCTATTTATCATCATCGTTCTTCTGCTCTCTCTCTCGTTACTATTTCTAAGCTACCCCTCCCCC
This sequence comes from Picea engelmannii, assembly GCA_009831015.1. Lineage (NCBI taxonomy): Eukaryota > Viridiplantae > Streptophyta > Pinopsida > Pinales > Pinaceae > Picea > Picea engelmannii. Next base: position 860,399 of record ML776562.1, read on the forward strand.
CCCCCGCACCTGATATTTTTAACCCCGAGCGTGTATGTCGAATGAGTTGAGCATTGCAGAAAGAGTTGTTGAGGAAGTTTTAATCGACCTGATGACTGAAAGAGTTGTGTTAATGTCTACATGTATACAAGCATCATCCACGAGAGGACTGCCAGCTTCTCCATCCACTGCTCGAGCCGAACCATCCCGACCATCTAATGAGAAGCGAACTAAGCACAGGGATGATCTCGCGAATGCTAAGTTGATTTCGAGCATATTACCCACCTATATACCACCTCTAAGCGATGTTGTAAACCGCGACAGCGTACCTAGAGATTTCGAGTACGCCTTGGTCACTGCGTACCTCCCGAAGCGGATACGCACAGTACGAGCAGACCAAGATAAGATCACAGTGTTGAAGTTTAGTGACTTCAACCTGGGAGATCGCAAAGTCTACAACATGTTATTCCTGCATAAGTACTTGACTAAAACTAAAGGGAAGAATTTGAATATCATCCCTTAGTCATGGACCCACAACCTCGCACAATCCACCCTGCTGAACATTATGAATATTCTGCATTTCGAACAACACCAGGAGGTGAATGCATGTGTCAAATTGTTGTTGTCTTGTTACCATGGAGGTTATCTATGGTTAGCATAACAATGGATCCGACGTTGATAAATCGGACCACTGGGCTTAGTATGCAAGGACCCGACCGACAGGATTTCTATCCTGGAAAAGCCATGGACCACGCTCTCGCCCAAAGGATCAAAGACACATATGGCAATATCGAGAAAGGAATGTGAGGCTACAAGGTAGCTTCTATCTAGAGTGGCGCAGTGCGCCTCGCCTGTCAGATGATTGTAGGGAAGTTAGTACGCAAGAACAGACCCACCCAAGTGACTGGTTTTGTAGTCGACCTCGCAGGGAAGTGCGCGGAGTGCCTACAAATGAATTGGGCGAAGTAACTAGTAAACCAATTAGAACTTGACTGCAGATAAACGTAAGATCAAGGGTACAAATTCCACTTCAGCTGGCTATTGATCCTGATCTCTTTCATTGCCTGGGAGATTTCAGAAGGTGTGACCTTCTCGAACATCGATCCCTTTGAACCATTGGCTGTGAAGTTCAGCACACTGTGGTATTCAAGCAACATGAATAAACGTTGGCAGTAAAATGTTGTATTTCACACATACTACAACCAGTTGAAGGTATCTATACAGTTCGTGCCTCGCATGACGCTGAATATTTTACACAGGTTCTAGCCTTTGATGAAGTTCATCGTGGACTGTCATTTCATTTATATCACCGCATGCGCTGATGAGCACAAGCAGCAACTTCAGCCTTACTACAAGCTAACAGAGGAGGACTTGGAGGAGATCACCAAGGACTGGTCGGCGGACCTCCTCATTCCAGTAGACCCTGCGGAGATATCTGATATAGACAGTCCAGAAACTACGCAGGATACACCCGGACCTAGCAGGATGAAGAAAACTGAAGAGGTTCAGGATTTAGACAGTGCATCTGTGAAGACTACTTCCATCTTACCAGAGAAAGGAGGTGATGGCAGAGAGATAGATGGCACAGAAGTTGAACAGAATAAAGGAGAGGTCACACTGCCTAGAGATGAGGAGAACCCCTCAAAGAAAAGGAAGGTTTCTCCCTCGAAGCCTTCCTCCCGAAAGAAATTGAAAGCTTCTATGAAAAAAATGCAGACTATCCTCACCTCAGATGACTTCGATTTCATTATAGCGGCCCTAAATGATGCTTCACTGGAGATAGCATAAAAACAAGAGGCTAAGCAGGAAGCAATGTACAATAGAATTGAGATTGAGCTCCAAGGAGTGCAGCAAGCACTACAATCCAGCCGCACAGTCCCCACTACGCCTCTGTCAGCAGCAACACCAGAACTGGGAGATGAGCCAACTCAACTCCACCAAATCACTAAGACAATTGAAGCTCACCTTCGACAAGCACAGGAAGAAACAGCGCAAGCCACCCAGGCTTTGACACAAGTACAAGGAGTCCTTGTAGAGTAATGCAGTACTGCAGAACGAGAGAAGCTTGATCTCCAGGAAATTTTCGACCAAGAAAAATCCTAACTATAGAAAGAAAAGGAACAGTTTCTCACGGAGAAACTCGAAGTAAAAGAAATGGTCAACAGAGCGCTTTTCTCTGTGACATTCGTAGAATTAAAAGCCAAAGAGAGAATTCCACAGAAAATAGTACAACTTGAACAAGTGATCCAGCAGCTACAACAATGCATAGCAGATTTCAAGTTACGCGCAGTACCCAAGACCCCTCAAGATGTAATAAATCAAAGGGAAGCAACTGCCAGGAGCGCAGTTGAGAGACTGAAGGCTCTTGTCAGGGAGTGCAAGCAGATAAGTAACCACAGTGCCCAAATGTATGAGAAGCTCACTGAGAACTCGGAATTGCAGGCACTAGAGTCGCAGCTCCAGGATGCAAACCAGCACGCAGAGATACTACAAGCGCAACTGAAGGCCCTGTCAGCTATAGAAAGAATGAAGCAGTCTCAAGAGAAGTGAACAGTCCAGCAGCAGATCCATGCGATTCAAAGCAAAGTTGTGGAAGTAACTCAACGGCTCCATCTTGTGCAAGATAAGGCCTATCAGTTGTTCACAGAGGTCGAGAACCGAGGAACAAAACTAGAACAAGTTTTTAATGCAGCGGAACAGTGCTTAGAAGGGCCAATGAACGACATAGTAATCCAGAAGTTCGTCAAGCAAGAGGCCATAGCACAGCAGCAAGTCGAAGTAGCTTGAGGCGTTCGAGGCAGAACTAGTCAGACCAGAGTGACTTGGGACGAGTCACAGGTGAGTGTTGGGGGCATGTTGGCCCTTGACCAAGCTTTGGGAGATTCTTGGTCATGTTGACCTATTTTGGACTTCGACGGCCTGTCAAAGGAGGAGCGCAAGATGAAGCAGAGATCGTGGGATCTCGACCCCTTTTTGGGTCCTTTTTGGGATGTGGGAATATGTAACGGGAATTGGATGTCGGCCCATGGGTTTACCCATGTTTAGGCCTATTTTGTAATATATAAATAGGTGCTTAGGCTAGATAGAAGTAGTTGTGCATCTATGTGATGTTAGTAGGCAAGTAGGCTAAGTGCCAAGATTTGGATCTGTGTGATTAGGACTTGTAAGGCTTTGTGCATACTGTGTGAAACTTGCAGAGTCAAGTGCAAGTCATTGTAGCAATATTGTGGAAAGCTTAGTGCTGGAACGCAAGGAAGAAGGATCTAGAGAGTTTCACAGATCTTATGTCCTATGCGGCGTAAGGGTTTTGAGGCTCTATGCTTGCAACCGATTGACTGAAGACAATAAAGAAGAGTCAAAAGGTGAGTCAAATACGTGAACCATAAAATGAGTCAAATACGTGAACCATAAAATGAACCTAGGCTAAAATCATATGTGTGGGCCAAAAAGTGAGTCAAAACCCAAGTCTTTCTTTGTTTGGACTAACATAAGCAAATCACAAAAAGAAAAATAAAGCAAACCTAAAGACTAAAGGATAAAACTTAAAACCTAAGGGATAAAAGACACAAGACAACTTCATGTGATAACACACCCTACAAATTGGAAGATGGTTTACATTTGGACTACAAATAATCTATTAAGATATATTAATATGAATACTATTGGAATAAATATAAACAAATTCTCTTTAAACTTGAAGTTGTCTTTGTCGACCTCCAAGTATATTACATAGCTAAGACTAAATGTTTGTTTCTCCCTTTCTTTTCCCTCCTCTATACTTACTTGTTTCTCCCTTGTCTTCTTCCCCTCTATTATCCCTTTCTAGTTCTATACTTAGTCGCATTTCTATGATCACGGCTTCCCGGGTTGGCGCATTGGCAGATGCTCATCTTCATCTATATCTTCACAGCATGAGCATGAGCGACCGTCATCCCTTTCAATACTTAGCCAATTATCTGACCATCGGGTCCCGGTTTAGCGCTATCGAACTCTTATTCCCCTTGTTCCATCATATACATCCTTCACCGAAAACTTCTGTGATCTGCAATTTATGATTTTTACTAGTGAGAACTCACTAGAGGTTCGAAAAGATTATAATTAATAGATGAGCAGTAGATGGTGTTCTGTGAGATACTTACCCATTTTTCCCTTTTCTTGTTCCTCTCTATTACCCCTTTCTGTTTATATACTTAGTCTCTTTTCTATGATCACGGGTTCCCGGGTTGGCGGACTGACAGATCTTCATCTTCATCTATATTCTCACATCACGAGTCTGATCGACCGTCGTTCCTTTCCATAATTAGCCAATTTTATGGTCGCGGTTTTCGGGGTTGGCGTTATCGAACTCTCATGTTGCTTGTTCTGTGATATCCATCTTGCACCCAAAACTTTTTTGATCTACAATTGCACCTCGGACTCCTCGAACTTGCAAGCTTCACTCTACCTAGGTTCACAAAAGTTTCAAAGCATCTATCATTGCCTTCCATCCCCACCACCTTCACGCCCTTCCCAATGCACATTAATTAGGATTTTACTAGTGATAACTCACCACACTGGTACAAAAAAATTGGCATTAACAAGCAAAAACCTCAAGGACATCTCCCATTAACACGCATTAAACCACCATTTACGGTACTTCGAATGACCGTCGTTCCTTTCCATACTTACCCAATTTTTTCCATGTGTTTCGTGATATACATCTTGCACCCAAAAATTATGTGATCTACAATTCCACCCCGGGCTCCTCCAACTTGCAAGATTCACTCTACCCGGGTTCACAAAGAGTTTAAAAGCATTTATATCTCCCTTCCATCCCCGCCACATTCGCACCCTTCCCAATGCACATTAATTATTTTGGCTTCTAGATTAAAATTCCATTGTTTCGTTACATACAAATAGCACCCGGACCTCCGCGATATACAAATTGACTGTCGGACTCCCACATTGCCCCCTCTTCCGTGTTACACATTATGCACTCAAAAGTTCTGAGCCATACAATTTGACCGTCGGGGCCTCACGTCTTCTGGGGAACCCTTGTCACCCTATTTTGGATCCTCGGGTTGGCGGGTTCACGAAATCTCCAATTCCTAGTCATTGTTTCATGTGCCCGTCACCTTCGTACTTCTTTCCAAATATGAAACAACAAATTTTTAATGCTAACAATTCATCGTGCAACAGCCGTAAAGATCGTCATTAATAAGCAAAAGGCTCGAGGAGACATTCACACTGACTATCCCTACAGAACTTGTCCAGAAACATGCAGAAACGATCTTGCCAGGTATATATTAGCAAAAATGAGTTCATCCTACCGTTTCCCTATTCCATACTTAGACACTTTTTCGATTGCGAGTTCCCAGACTGGCGGGCTCAAGATTGTGTTTCCAATGTTCCGCGACTTGCAAACAGTACCCGGAGTTCCGCGATATACAATTTGTCTGTTGGACTGCCCCATCATGCCCTCTTCCATGTTACACGTTTTGCGGTCAACATTTCCGAGACATAGAATTTGACCCTCGGGCCCTCACCTCTGTTGGTTATATCTTGTAACCCTATTTTGAAGCTCGGTCGATTGCTTTCAATAATTAGCCATTCCTTAATTGTTCTTCCCTATCCCCTCCACCTTCGTACTTCTTTTTGGATATGCAATTAGTAAGCTTTAATGCTAACAGTTAATCATTTAGGAACCGTAAATATTGCCATTAATGAGCAAAAGGCTCGAGGAGATCTCCCAGATTTCCGCGATATACAAATTGAATGTCGGACTCCCACATAATCCCCTCTTCCGTGTTACACATATTTCACTCAAAAGTTCTGAGACATACAATTTGACCATCAGGGCGTCACGTCTCCTAGGGAACCCTTGCCACCCTAGTTTGAATCACGTTTGACCACTTTCCATACTTGCCCATTTCTTGGAATGTCTTTCATGGATCCTCAGGTTGGCGGGTTCACGAAATCTCCAATTCCTAATCATTGTTTCATGTGCCCGCCACCTTCGCACTTCTTTCAAAGTATGCAATGACCAAGGTTTAATAATAACAGTTCATCATGCAACAACCGTACATATCATCATTAATAAGCAAAAGGCTCGACGAGACAGCCACATTGACTATCGCTACACAACTTGCCCAAAAACATGCAGAAAATATCTTTCCAGGTAATGGGATATCTATTACAAATTTCAATATATTAGCGAAAACGAGTCCGGCCTACCGTTTCCCTATTCCATACTTAGCCACTTTTTCGATTGCAGATTCCTAGACAGGCAGGCTCACGATTGCGCTTCCAATGTTCTGTGGCCTGCAAACAGTACCCAGAGTTCCACGATATACAAATTGACCATTGGACTGTCCCATCATGCCCTCTTCCATGTTATGCGTTTTGCACTCAAAACTTCTGAGACATACAATTTGACCGCTAGGCCCTCACCTCTCATGGCTATACCTTGTAACCATATTTTGAAGCCCGGCTGACCACTTTCGATAATTATCCATTCCTTAATTGCTCTTTCCCTTCCCTGCCACCTTCATACTTCTTTCTAAATATGCAATTAGTCAGCTTTGATGCTAACAGCTCGTCATGCAGGAACCGTCAACGTTGTCATTAATGAGCGAAACGCTTGAGGAGATCTCCCATTAATACGCATTAAACCAAGATCTGCGGAGAGTTATATTATCCCTTCTGATTGTTCATCTCAAACAACGTGGAATGTCTTTCGTGGGTCGTCACGTTGGCGCGTTCACGAAATCTCCAATCCTTAATTGCTCTTCATCTTACCCACCATCTTCACACTTCTAAGTATGCAATTACTAGTCTTTAATGCTAACAGTGCATCATGCAACAACTGTCGAGATTGTCATTTATGAGCAAAAGGCTCGAGGAGATGTCCCATTCACACGCATTGGACCAAGATTTGCAGAGGATTATATTATCCCTTCCAACTCTTCATTTTAAACATCGTCTGGAGCAAACGAACGTTCTCGTAAACTTATGGCAATAGCTCGACAACAGTTCTGTGAAGATACAATGAATATCTTCGGGCGTGAGGACCAGAACTTCCAGTGGTCCAGGGCATACTCTTACTATTCATCTCATTCCGCCCAGAATGAAGTGATTTGGACCTCTGGAATCACTCGTGCAGGCTACATCCCTGAAGTTTTTGAATGTAAGGAGATGATCTCTTGGTGTGCCAAAAAATATATTTCAAGCCAAAGAATTATTCCATTGCGCGACCATTCTCCTGTTTCCTTGTCACCTCAAGTCTTCCACAAGATGTTAAGATTGTCAGATCCAACATTGACCTTCAGAGGACAAGACTGCAAGCAGTTCCTAAAAAAACATGATAACGGGTTGGACCTCTTACCCAAGTTCTTGGAAGACCCGACATCAGTTCCTGAAGATATCACAAAGTTGCAGGTCAGTTCTTTTAAAAATCCATTACAGGGAAATTGCCTGGTTGTTTACAAGAATAATGGGACAGGAATCCATGACAAGCATTTCCCGCATGGTTCTTTATATTTTGTATTTCACATTCAAGGAACAATCCATTTTTGATTGGGGGAAGCTAATCTCCATTGAAACCCAATTGTCACAATTCAAAGAAGAGAATAAATTTTATATGTCATCCTATTTGGTTTTCGTGATAGTGCATTGCTATGTATTTCCAAAATTGTCTTTGTCCAAGAAGATAAACTATGAATTCAACCCAGTAACGTTTTGGTACCAGGCCTTGTGGAGGCACAAGGCCTCCCATTGTTTTTATGAGGTTTTTAATGACTTTGTCTCGATTTTCAAAGATTTATTGTTAGGAAAGGATGCTCCCCGGATGTCTGACCATGCAACCAAGTTTTTGGACAGGAAGGGGACATTTCAACAAATGGAAATATACAGTGTAATAATGATTTTTGGCTCCAAGGAAAATCTTGCTTTCCTTCCATGTCACATCACGGACAAGATGTTTGTTACGAAAATATCAAGGCAATACAACTACTTGTTTCATTTTTTCCATGGCAAGAGAAAAAAGTAGTTCATTCCTCTACCTTGGAAATTCAGGGAATTCGTATTCAGGAACGTAACCAAGATTGACGAATTTGAAGGCCATTTCAACAACTTCAACCTAAGATATGTTGAAAGGCTAAGAGGGTTCGACCCTAATGGGATTTTTCTAGAACATTTACTAGAAATTGTCTTTAGCATCTCTTTTATCCATACACGCATGAACGAGGACAGAGACAATGACTACAACACTCCTGCTCCTGACGATGGCGATGTAGAGACATTGCAAAACACAACTGAATTGTAAAAACAATAGGGAAAAGGCTCTGGTGAGAAGAGTGTCCAGTCCCCGGCTAGCACTCCTAAGAGCACGACATCACGGAGCATCGCTCCAACGGCCCACCCTAGTAAGAAATCAACCCAGAATTCTTCAAACGGAGGAGGATATAAGAACCCTCCTCACTGAAAAATTGATAGTTCTCACAATCTTCGCGTGATGAAGAAGAGAAAAAGCGTTGTAGGGCAAGCAAAAGAGACCAAAACTTAAAGTGAGAACATGCAACTTGAGACTGTTGTGAATGACATGTTCCACAAATTTGATCAGCCCGCAGACGTGATGCACCATAGTTCCACAATGGAAATAGTTGAGACCGACATTTTTTAAGAAGATGAATCCTTCGTATTCCAGAGCGTTGTTTTTTACAACCAAATTAAAAATTTAATTATTGAAAAGAGAGATGTAACAAACAAGAAAGGGAAATCTCTTTCAAAGATTAACATTAAGAACATGCAACCATCCCAAATCTCTCGACTTCATCGAGCAACCACAGATGTTATTGATGATTCCATTGGAGGAAGTGAAGCGGATAATGCCAGACTAAACGACCGAATCAAGGAATTGGAGGAATCATTGATTCCTACCCCAATATTTTCCAGTCTTTAGCAAAAATCGTGCCTGTCACCCCTGCAGCCAAGTTAAAAGGATCCTCCAACCTCCTCACATCCTGTAGAGGCTATGTGGAGAAGAATATCAAGAAAATAATGGAGCTAATTACTAAATCCTGGGAAACGTCACAAAATATAGCTTCCTTTAGAACGAGGGCACATGCTTTGCATGAACATTTGCAGGCGGATTTAAAAAATGAAGAACATTTCTATCTAGAGACGATGATCCCTTTTGGAAACTATGTCATCAACATGTCAGATCTGAGAAGAAGACAATAAGATCTCCCCTCCCCAAACCGGATCAACCAATTAAAAGCATGCTGGAAAGAGAGAGTTAAGAACCTACATCTCATTGTCGAATCATGTGAACAAGCCATATCAGAGAAAGAAGAATTATTCAGAAACCTGACCAAAATAGACTTAGCCAGAAGTACCAACGAGGTTCAAGACCCAAACTTAATCCTCAACTCCTTGTCCTTAACCAAGGAAGACTTCAATGAACAATTTGATATTTTAAAAGGGTTGTCTTTAGAAAAGTTTTACGGCATCCTTGAATATGGTCAAGATGACGTGGACAACTGGCTAGTGGACTATTCGACACAGAATGAAGAAATTGAATAGGCTCTGCATAGTATTTCTATCGATCTAAGGAAATTAGAAAATGAGCTTTTCAACATAAAAATTGGGGATGAAATCAACGTGCCCCCCATGAGAAGCTACATTGAATAATGGCTCCAAAGGGGAATCGACAAGCTCACCAACAAAGGGCCACAACCAATTGGCACGATTCAAGGCATCAGCAAGAAAATAGCAAAGGGAGAAATAGATACCATCATAGTAAGTTTATATTGATCACATCTTTCTTTCTTTATCAATCTAGTTATTCCACCTCTTTAAATAGAAATCTCTAACCAAAGACTGATAACTTCCAATTTCTTATTTTTAGGTCTTCCTCTCTACCTTCACCCACTTCTTCTTTCTACAGTCCTATTTCTTGTACTTATTTTTTTTATGGTCCACGGGAACCCCAATCCCAGTCTATATGAAAAATGCATTTAAATTTCCAAAAATATCTAAGAGACGTTATTAATTTTTGATAAATTTCAAAGAAAACTACTTCGGGAACAATCACGACGGTGCCTTGTGGGCTTGTTTTCATAATGCTAAATTAGTTCTCTTTATGCATATCAATCATCTTCTTTTATTTTTATGTGCTGAGAAATTTGTATCTTCAGCTATGCTAGATGTCAAGAAATTATGTTTATTAAATTTGAATATTTAACGTGTGTGATTCCTAGTCCTTTTTTCCAAGAACCTTTATTTCAAAACAAACAAAATAATAATAAAAAAAAAAACTATTAGTATCCTTTTTTATTGCTTCAAGTCATTACGACGGAAATTTTCTAAGTCCCATATTTGAACTATACATGCCCCAGTAAAAAACTTAAACAGGAGTATCACATCTATAAAAAAACACAGTAGGATTGACATCCTCGTTAGGTTGTCGTTTTGGTGCTAACAGATTAATCTACAAGAATATTTTCATATTAACCCCATATTAATATAATATTATGATTAAATAATTTGGGAATTCGGGACTCCGGTTCTTCGAGGCTCTGGCCTTACTTCTGCAGTGACATTCTCCCCGGGTCATCTACCAGCCCGATGTCTTATGGCTGGTGTGTGACACACTGGCATGAGTCATTTTTTGCATGGATACCACCTATACTTCAAGTTGCTTCCTACGTGTCTTCTGCTTCAGGCTTCGATTTCTCCCTCGGTCCCGCCATAGCAGTGCATTTATTCCCATTCCAACCCGGCAGGGACTACGTTTCCATGCGACACTTGTTTTACTTTTAGGTTTGAAATTTTTTAGATTTTCCTTGGAGTTGATTAAAAAATATTGTGGCAATAATTGTGCCCTGCGGAAGGGTTACATCTTAGAATGAGCCTTATTCCATTTTCATTTAGATGTGATGTTTGAAGATGATTATTTGACTTTGATTTATGTGGGATAGATTGTTATAGGTCAATGATTTAATACTCTATTTATGTGAGATAGATTAATATAGATGAATGATTTAATATTCCATATTTTACTTTATAACTTATATTAAAACGAGAAAAATTTAATAAAATATAGAAGTTTTAATATGTATATTTAATTAATTGAAATCGTTTTATTTTTTTTAACAATAATGGATAGATTTGTATTATAAAAGTGTTGCAATTAATGCTGAAACAACAAGTTATTACAGGGAATTCCCAGATTCAAAGAGGTCTCCATCATGAAAGGGAAGGAGACCAGCCTCTAGTACTCTATGATTGCTAATTTAGATACAAATTTTATCACCTCTTTCTAGGTGTAGATTCTAACATAGGAACTTAACAAAAAGACTACTTTTCACATCATAATAAAACATGATTATGTTGGATTACCTGATCAACTTCTTGTCACCATTGGTTGTGCTATTGATTGAGCCTTAAACTTCTTCCCTATTACCATCCAAAATTCTTTGGCAGATGGAGGTGTCATTGCTTGTCCATCCACCCTCAAATTGTCTTGCTCTTGATACGAAGGAATTGTCTTTTTTGGCACCTCGTCTTTATCAGCTTGCCCAACTTGCCACTGGATGGGAGCCAGGGGAAGCCTTACTTTCTTTTCTCGGTACAAAAGGTTTTGAATCCTTTGATTAATTTGGAGGATTCTCTTGAGTGGATGGACCATTATAATGGGGTTTCAAATCTTGAGTTATGGAAGAATCTCAGCTAGGAGAATTCGAAACCAAGGAAAGTGAAGAGTGTGAACGACTGGTTTTTATAATTAGATGGTGATTCTCATTGGAGCCATCCCACCAAGTTGATTTATGTTGTTGTTTATGAGCCTTCATGTTTCCCTTAGGGCATTGTGTTGTTGTGTGCCATGTTTCGAAACAATACTAAATCATAGGGAAATTCTTTCGTAGTCCAACTTTTGTGTCCACGAGTAGTTTTTGTAGGTCAGAATGATTTCATTTGGAAACCCTTTACTAAAGTCCATTTCCACACAAATGCATGTATATGAAGTTACACTATGAATTTAAGTTTCTTTACTTGCAAAATGATACTTCCCTAAAGTAGATCCAATAGCTTTAAGAGAAGAAGCGCTCCAAAAATGCAAGGGCAGATTCGGGAGTCTGACCCGAACAAGAGTTTAGGAAAGAACAACAGTCAAAGGATTGAAACAAGGATTCCAAGGCATCATGCACAAACATGAGTTTCCCCAAAAACAGGGGCAAGAGTTGAGAATCAGATCCCTATCTTCTGCAAGATCAAACTCGATTATGAAGAATACCTTAAGGCAAGGGTGAATAAAAAAATCTTCTTGAATCAAGGGTTTCCAGAGGGAAGAAATCCAGCCATTGAGATCCATGAACCAAGGTCAAAGACCATTGAATTGGAAAATTAAAGCATTTGCCCAGAAATAATCTTCCTCGTCTTCAACATCCCAACCCATGATAAGAGTGATTGTTGGAACTTCTTGAACTGAGAAAGAAGCAGAAGGGGGAGAGAAATAGGAATCTTTGATTTGACAGTGACCTTATAAGAAAGAGAAGAGTCACTCGTGAGGTCGGAAGAGGGAGGCCTGCGAAGCTTAGCGGCACTGCAAGATGGACCAGGAGCCAGAACTACAATTGAAGAAGAGCAACAACGGCCTGAGGCTGAGCTGCAGCAGAGGAAGTAAAGGGTTGCTAGGGTTTTATAGAGAGGAGAATTGAAATAGTTTTTATTAGTAAAATATAAGAGATAATGATATTTATTTTTAATATTTTTAATTAAAATATATTATTGTTAAGTATATTTGATATTTTTTTCATCGAAAAAAAAAACTGTAACTTCTATTTCATAAAAGAAAGAGTTACAATCAATAGTTGTATAGTCGCAGATCAAAAAGTTGGATTGATTACATTTTAACATAAAATAATAAATACTTGTTTTTGTTTTAAGATAAATTGAAATTTATATTAATATATAAAAGCTATGTCGAAGCAAACAACAGAGTCATACAAAGATACAAAAAATGGCTCTTGGCCTGAGTAATTTCCTACAACAACCAAAACAAAAGCTAGAGTCTTCTCCAAGAAAACATTTCATATAGTTTCGACTAGTTATTTTCTTAAAAAACTGACCCAACAACATAATTACTTTGAAAAACATTTACTACATGAAAGACTTATTATCCTGGGCTTCTTGCCCTCAACATCCATAGGGACTAGATGATGACCCCTGATCTTTTCTTCTGTATTGCCTTAATTATGAGAGATCATTCTACCCTGATTAATTGAAGTCGGTGAGGGAGAATTTGAGCGATGTCGTATAACCAGAGATCGAAGATACTGATATTCGACCTCCAAATCATCAATTCTATGTGTTTGATTTAAAGATGGTTCATGATATTTGATGTGTTGATAATAGTGGCTTGCTCCAAGTTTGTCATCTTTGCTTAAATGTGTCGGAGCGAATTGTTGTTCACTTACGTTATTTCTTCATGCTGGAAAAGTATTTTCTTTATTTTTCCCAATTGGAATCCATACCTGCTCGGTGCAAACCATAACCAGAAACTCCATGCCACACAACCCCAAAAATGTATCCCCAACTATGACTTTAAAGAACATGAATAGTGTTGTTCCTGAGATTAATCCTAAGGCTCAAAGAGTAATGTTATGCATTAGGAGTGTTTAAAAAAAATGTTTTAAATGAGTACTTTTCCTACCTTTAGTTCTATAAGAAATGATCTTTAAATGAAATAAATAATAGGATAGTACAGAGGTTGTATTTCGTTGTCTGAGTCACAATTATAATATCAAATGGTGTGAAAGAAAGTTACAAAATTGTTAAACAAATCTAGGCATCAATTGCAAATGAGTCTCCACTTGTTTGCAGTGGAAGAAAAGTAGAGAAGGCACCCTTGAGCAGGATATGAAATGCAGTAATTCACATCGAAAGCAAGTCTTATTTTACTCACGGTAAATACGGAGGAAAAATCACTTACCTAATGAATTACTAGTATAATATCATCACAATAGTTGTAATACTAAATTGCAATCAATCGCTTTTCAACAAATTACATAAAGAAATTCGGAGAAATGAAAATACAGAGGAAACACATAACTAAAACTAAACAAAAATTAGAATCTTCGTCTGCAGTTGTATTAATACTCAAAAAGAGAGTTTCTCTATTACATTTGGAAATAATCCCCTCGAATAGATCTGAAATCTATCTATTTATACAAAAATTATCACAACACAAAAATCGTTGGACTTCATACAGTATCTCCTAAAAATATAATGTAATTCAAATGAAACGACAGTAGGTAGATATTGTTTGAGTTGGTGCTTTCATCTATCCCTTCATCTGCTCGCAAATGCACTCATTTTACTTTGTTCTTTGAATTGGGCACACATGTCCATTGAGGCCACCATAATCATTTGTTTACTATCCTCGTCATTTGATTCTATTGCTATATGTTCTTCAGATGCGTTTACTGGAAAAAGAATATCAGTTGAAAATATGGGGGGAGTGATAATGTGACAGGTAGCTCAGCATTGGCTCGTTATGTGATGGCTAACAGTTACGAGAAAGAGTAATTGCTCACAAATAGGATGACGTGGGGACAATTGTAGGTGGTGAGGTAAATGGGGTAACTGATGTGGATGGTGTGATGGGCTGGAGGGTGAACGGGGTACATGACATGGATGACAGTTGTTGCTCCAATGTCCTTTTATGTTTCTCTATTTTGTGGGGGCGCAAGGGGGTGGTTTTAAGTAACCCGCTTTTCATCAATGCACCTGGTGATGCCACATACCCCTGAGAGAAAACCATGGTTTAAATTGTGGGACCACCCTTCAAAATTAAACCCTGCGAAAATTCGACCCCCGCAATTTCTCTCAGTCGTCGATCTCCACGATCCATTAAAATCCAACTGTCGATCTTCGCAAAGTGAGATAAGCGCCCAAAGTTAATCTGAGGTCACAGCTCTTGGTCATATGTAGAGAATATAGAGTGAATTTCGTGCAATTCCTATTGGTCGATTTGAGCGGGGGACACGTGTCAGACAATCCCCATATTCGGTTATTTCATACTTCGGCGGGGAGGCAAGCAGTGTTGAGTAAAGAACTCCCGAAACCCATCTGGACCGTTGATCGAAGTGGTCATGTGGTAGGAGATCCTGCACTTCGACGGATAACCACTTCAGAAGAAAGACGGATGTGTGAAGCAAGAAATCCCGAAGCCCAGAGTTCCGAAGTAAATCTTCGTCGTTGAAATCAAGAGGACATGTGGCAAGAGATCCTGTACTTCAGAGACTTAGCACTTTAGATATTTGCACCTCAGAATGCACGAAGCCCGGAGTTCCGAAGTAAATTGCAGCCTTCTAATATAAAAGGACATGTTGCGTCAGATCTTCCACTTTGGGGACTTAGCGCTCTGGAGAGTTTGTGATCCCTTTTCTGTCTATTTAGTCCCTTCCCTTCTATATTTGGTCCTTTTCTTAGTTTGTCCAACTTCTGAACTGATTTATCGTTCCACTAGATTCTGAAATCTGATCCATCAAGTTTTCTTGCAACTTTTTGTGGCGCCATAATCCTTAAGGAAATAAGATTAGTCTGCCTATAGCAAGAGAGGTCTGTAAGTTTTTCAAAATAGATAAAACTTGCTAATTATGAAAGGTGAAAATGAATTTGAAATCGAAGTGATTTTATTTAAACAAGATTCATTGATCTTCGTATAACCTTACTGACGAAGAATTTATTAACGTTAATGGAGATGTCTACCTAGCGATCTGCAATCCTCGTTTGAATCATTATCCTTAATTAGTCATAAATGTCATCAATATTTTGACGGTTCGCGTTCGGGAGTTTTAGATGTGACAGAGTGGGAAACTCCTGAATCCCGAATCCGCGGAGAGATTAATCTCTGGATAATTGCTTTTAAAACCTTAATTAATCATGTTTAAAATGGTGCGTCAACTTCAAGTGTTTTGGGAGTTCGAACTTCGGGGACTTTTAATGTATCTCAAGAGGGACTTCCCGAAACCCGAAACTGCGAAGCAACTAATTATCTAGTAATTGATATTTAGTCTTAATTAATCGCACTTAATTTTAAGTATTTCAAAAGTTCGGGCTTCAGAAATTTTAGAATACGATACAGGGGAAAAGTTTGAAATCCAAACTGCGGAGTCATTAATTATCTCTTGATCGTGATTAACTTAATTACTTAACGTTCAATACTTCGGCATTTTGATATTTCAGTGATTCGTGAATTCATTCTTTGTTAAAGTCCCAAAGGATCATCTCCCGTAGTGACATGTTATAGATAACGTCATTCTTGATGATGTGTCAAGAAAAGAAAGGTGCCACGGGTCACTTGAAAACGTGTGAATCATCCGACGTTAATGTGAAAAGTAAGTGCCACCTGTCAACCCAAAATAAGAGACACGTATCCCATGAGTCATGAGCGGTTATCTTCGGGTTTTAGTTGCTCAGACTTGCTGGAATACCCGATGCGCGAAGCGAACGTTAGAGACTTTCTTTAAAACTCAAGCATCTTCTACAGTTCAGAGATCATTAAGACTGTTTGATCAAATTAGAATAGCTAATCGACAGTGGATATCGTAAGCACCTTTTTAACAAGCGATCGATTTATCTTTAAATTTAAAAGGCGAATCTCTAAGTTTCTTTTTCTTTTTGGATGAAAATTTTATTTCTAAGAGGCAAAATCTCAAAATTAAACGTGTTCCAACATAGGCTCCATCTAGGGATTGCGGATCCCTGTGAGGCGCGAAAGAAAAGTAGACCAAGTGCCTTTATTGGGTAAATGGAGTCCTTATTTCTTTTTGAAAAACACTTTCCAGTTTTATTTAAGAATTAATCATTCATAGGAAAATGAAACTAACCAAGTCCAAAAATCTTCAAAACATACTTAATAATTGATCTCGAGTTAGGCTATTAAAAATTTGTTTTTCTTAAAATTGATTTCAGAATTGTTTAAGATAATCAAAATAATTTTAACTAAAATATCAACTTCGACTAACTTTGTTCGCTTCAAGGTTAAGCAGATGTAGCATATTTATTTAGGGAATCCTCATTGGTTCAGGATGTAAATATCACCGAAAAGAGAACTGGATGACATAGTATGTTATATGGATATGTATGACAGCTTTACAGATACCATAGATATTGGTTCACTGCCAACGAGCCTGTTCAGTACCCTGGTTAATTTATCTACTTCTCCCATTGAATTTCCTTTCACCACTTCAGTTAACACTTTTATATTTTGCTGAGATGAGGGAAATCAATATATGAATTTCCTTTCATCATCTCTTTTGGACAAGATGGGGGCAATCATATTATGAATTTTCTTTCACCATATGTCTTGTATTTTAATATTTTGAAGTGGGGGAAATCGATCTGTATGTCACATACAAAGGATGATATCTGTTTAAAATTTTTGAAACGAAGGTCTGTCAACAATTTTAGGAATACTCTGAAACTAACTTTCTTCCAATTTTCAATACACCTTCGCCTATAGGAAAATTTTTATGGGAATCTTAATCTTTTAGGGATCAACCTTGAGCGAATTAGTCAGTTTAAAGTCTGATAGAAGAGCTAAAATTATCAGGATTAGCCTAGACATACTTTCTCAATTAAAATCAAAGGAACATAAAAAATTTCGCTTAATCTTGTTTTGAAAATATGTTTATAAGTTTTTAGAGTCAAGGTAAGTTACTTTCTTTCTATGAAGACTAAGAAAGGATAAAGAAAATATGAAGTGGATAAGAACTTGGGGATAGGCAAAGATAACCAAATCGAGGATTCAGAGGACCTGACACAAAATACCCTGATCCTACACAAGTTTGTGTATTTTAGTTCAGATTTATTTTGAGTTTATTTATTATCATTTTTATTTTTATTATCATTTTTATTTTCATTTTTATTATCATTTTTATTTTTATTTCAGGTGATAATATTATCATGAGAAAAACTTCCTTCACATTCATTTCAAAAAGAATTTTCTTGAAATTTTATTTGAACTATAAGAAGAGTAGGAACTCATACCTTATTTTCCTTTTGAATTTTCAGCAAGGCAGATTATTAATTTATCATTTTTAGAGAAATCGAATGTTTGAGTGTCAAATTTTTATTCAACCTCATCTCTTGTTCAAGAAGATCTATTATGCAAAACACCAAGAACAGTAGACCACGTGCCTTCATCCTTCTGCGACCTGAAATTAGGCATGTTAAACTTTGAACCCCGTCATTGGGCTATGGAGTCATAATGCCTAAAAATTGAACCATACTGGATGCCAAACTGAGAACCGAACAACTGAAATAAAACTTTGAACTAGTATGCTGAAATAAAAAGTTGATTTGGACAACTTATTTATATACATTGGCCCTACACTAATGAGGGGAAATTCCACTAATCAAGTAATATGGAATTTCCAATGGAGACACATGAAAATAGTGGATTGCTTAACATACCTTGTTTTATGTTGGATGAAGGAATGAAAAAATAATATTTTTTTTGCAGCAAAGAATGAATAGGTAGCTTGCACTTACTGTTGAAGTTTGGTTGCACAAAAAACGCTGCAACGTTTTGGACCTCTTGAAGGAAATACTCCAACCAAACAACCATTGGATCATGGAAAGATAAAGAATTTTCAGAATCAAGCGATACCTCTTCCTGTTGTCCTAGCTACATGAACAATCTTTGCACACTTTCTCCACTATTGATCTTTTCTTTTCCTGGCTCGAGAATGTCATATTGAGGCTCACTAGTCTATTGCTCATCAGTTTCTAAATAGGAAGGAGAGATCAATTGCTCCAGTATCCCCTCCTTATATCCTTTGTCATCTGTCCAAGAATCTTCTTCATCACTGTCATACACATGTTGATTTCTTTTATAGTGCAACTGATAATTTTCCTGTTGAACAAAAGCTTCTTGTTGCTCATCATATTCAATATCACTTTCATCATATTTATCAAACAAAAGAGAATTATTGTATGTCTCCATGCATGATAGGAAAGAAATATGCTCTTCTTCATCGTCTGGATACTCATCATAAACAGGTTGATTATATAAAATTTATGAATTTTGACTTTCAAAAACTTCCATTTCTTGATGATCTAGTAACAATGACTGAATAATAACATCTTGATCAAAATAGGAATTTAGAACAGTAGTTTTATCATGACAGTGATTACTATGAACATTTGGTACAATGACAAATGCACTTAGAGTATCGTTACCATTGTCAGTATCGTTACTAAAATCATATTTTCCAAGGGTTGATTGCTTATTGTCTTCAATAAGCCATTGGTCTTCACAAGGATCTAGATCAGCAGAAGATTCATCATCTTGTCTTTGATCTGATTGAAGGACTGGAGGATATGTAAGGATTTCTTCATTTTTACTTGCAATCATGTCGTCTTCATTCTTACTGCTGCAAGAAACCTCTTCTTGATTTACTTCAAAGTCTTCTTCATATAAATTTTCCTGATCTGTTTGAAGGATATCTTGTTTTTTTGCAAATTTTTCTTCATATAGTTGACCATAATTGCTATCATGTTCTGATTTTTCATCAGCAAACTGATTATCCTTACAATCTTGTTCTACTAAATCTAAATTGCAACAGTCTTAAAAAAGGAACTCTAAAGAATACATTATTTTGCAATATTTATGAAAAGCTGCACGGAATTCTTTTAATGATGAAATGCTAGAAGGGAGTAGAGATTTGTACCAAAGTTGAGCATCCCCTCCCAAACTAAACATAAACAATTTCATCAAAACATCTTCATGATGAATATCTAGTTGATGCATGAGCTTATGAAATTCAAACAAATGTTGAGTGGGATTATCATCTTTATCCTCTCTAAAACTAGGAAGATGATCTCCCCATTCTTTAACATCGGGAACAGCATTTGGAAAACCAAAAACATTTGTAAAGTCCAAAGGAGAAAACCTCGCAGCAATCCGAGTAGCGAAAGAACTTGACATTTTGAAACCAATGGAGTCGTCAGTGAATCATGTGGAGTCTTCGAACCAAGGAGTCGCTAGGTGAAAAATGAACCTTTTTCACGTATTCAATCTTTGTTCACCATCAAAGATTAAAGTTTTACTTTTTCGTTCTCCCAGGGAAAAATAACCTCATTTCTCCATCCCCAACAGCGGTAACAAAAATATGTTGTTCTTGAGATTAATCCTAAGGCTCAAAGAGTAATGTCGGGCATCAGGAGTGTTTAAAGAAAATGTTTTAAATGAGTGCTTTTCCTACCTTTAGTTCTATAAGAAATGATCTTTAAATGAAATTAATAATAGGACAGTACAGAGGTTGTATTTCATTGTCTGAGTCACAATTATAATATCAAATGGTGTGAAAGAAAGTTACAAAATTGTTAAACAAAGCTAGGCATCAATTGCATATGAGTCTCACCTTGTTTGCAGTGGAAGAAAAGTAGAGAAGGCACCCTTGAGAAGGATATGAAATGCAGTAATTCACATAGAACGTGGGTCTTATTTTACTCATAGTAAATACAGAGGAAAAATTGCTTACCTAATGAATTACTGGTATAATATGATCACGGTAGTTGTAATACTAAATTGCAATCAATCGCTTTTCAAGGAATTACATAAAGAAATTCGGAGAAATGAAAACACAGAGGAAACACATAACTCAAACTGAACGAAAATTAGAATCTTTGACTGCACTTGTATTAATACTCAAAAAGAGAGTTTCTCTATTACATTCGGCAAGAAGCCCCTCGAATGGATCTGAAATCTATATATTTATACAAAAATTATCACAACTCAAAAACTGTTGGACTTCAAACAATATCTCCTAAAAATAGAATGTAATTTGAATGAAACGACATCAGGCAGATATTGATTGAGTTGGCACTTTCATCTGTCCCTTCATATGCTCGCAGACACGCTCATTTTCATTTTTTCTTTGAATTGGGCACACATGTCCATTGAGGCCACCATAATCATTTGTTTATTGTCCTCGTCATCTGATTCCATTGCTATCTGTTCTTCAGGTGCATTTACTGGAAAAAGAATATCAGTTGAAAATATAGGGGAAGTGATAATGTGACAAGTAGCTCAGCGTTGGCTCGTTATGTGATGGCTAACAGTTACGAGAAAGAGTAACAGCTCACGAATAGGATGACGTGGGGACAAGTGTAGGTGGTGAGGTAAATGGGGTAACTGATGTGGAAGGTGTGACAGGTTGGAGGGTGAACGGGGTACATGACGTGGATGACAGGTGTTGCTCCAGCATCCCTTTACATTTCTTTATTTTGCAGGGGCGCAAGGGGGTGGTTTGAAGTAACCCTCTTTTTGTCCCACAATGCACCTAGTGATGCCACGTACCCCCGAGAGAAAACCATGGTTTAAATTGTGGGACTGCCCTCCGAAATTAAACGCCACGCAACTTCACCCCCGGCAATCGCTCTCACCCGTTGATCTCCATGATCCATTAAAATCCGACTATCAATCTTCACAAAGTGAGATAAGCACCCAAAGTTAAGCCGAGGTCACAGCTCTTGGTCATATGTTGAGAAGATAGAGTGAATTTCGTGCAATTCCTATCTGTTTATCTGAGCAGGGGACACATGTCAGATGATCCCCGTATTCATCTATTTCGTACTCCAGGAGGGAGGAAAGCAGTGTTGAGTAAAAAACTCATGAAGACCCGAAACTCGTCCGGACAGTTGATCGAAGTGGACATGTGGCAGGAGATCCTGCACTTCAACAGATAACCACTTCAGAAGAAAGACGAATGTGTGAAGCGAGAACTCCCGAAGCTCGGAGTTTCGAAGTAAATATTCGTCATTGAAATCAAGAGGACACGTGCCAGGAGATCCTGTACTTTAGAGACTTAGCACTTTGGATATTTGCACCTCGGAATGCCCAAAGCCCGGTGTTCCGAAGTAAATTGCAGTCGTCTAATATCAAAGGACACGCGGCGTCAGATCTTCCACTTCAAGGACTTAGTGCTCCGGAGAGTTTGTGCTCCCTTTTCTATATATTTATCCCCTTCCCTGTTATATTTGGTCCTTTTCTTAATTTATCCAGCTTCCGAACTGATTTATCGTTCCACTAGATTCTGAAATCCGATCCATCAAGTTTTCTTGCAACTTTTTGTGGCGCCATAATCCTTAAGGAAATAAGATTAGCCTACCTGTAACAATAGAGGTTTGTAAGTTTTTCAAAATAGATAAAACTTGCTAATTGCGAAAGGTGAAAATGAATTTGAAATCGAAGTGCTTTTATTTAAACAAGATTCATTGATCTTCGTATAACCTTAATGATGAAGAATTTATTAACGTTAATGGAGATGTATACTTGGCGATCTGAAATCCTCGTTTGAATCATTATCCTTAATTAGTCATAAATGCCATCAATATTTTGACGGTTCGCGTTCAGGAGTTTTAGATGTGACGGAGTGGGAAACTCTTGAATCCGTGGAAAGATTAATCTCTGGATAATCGCTTTTAAAACCTTAATTAATCATGTTTAAAATGGTGCATTAACTTCAAGTGTTTCAAGAGTTCGGACTTCGGGGACTTTTAATGTATCTCAAGAGGGACTTCTCGAAACCCGAAACTGCGAAGCAACTAATTATCTAGTAATTGATCTTAAGTCTTAATTAATCGCACTTAATTTTAAGTATTTAGAAAGTTCGAGATTCGGAAATTTTAGAATACAATACAAGGGAAAAGTCTGAAATCTAAATTGTGGAGTCATTAATTATCTCTTGATCGTGATTAACTTAATTACTTAACGTTCAATACTTCAGCATTTTGGTATTTCGATGATTCGTGAATTCATTCTTTGTTAAAGTCTCGAAGGATCATCTCTCATAGTGACGTGTTATAGATGACGTCATTCTTGATGATGTGTCAAGAAAAGAAAGGTGCCACGGGTCACTTGAAAACGTGTGAATCATCCGACGTAAATGTCAAAAGTAAGTGCCACGTGTCAATCGAAATTAAGAGACACGTGTCCCATGAGTCACGAGAGGTTATCTTCGGGTTTCGGAAATTTGGGGTTTTCATTGTTTAGACTTGCTGGAATACCTTAAGCGCGAAGCTCCGAACTGAACATTAGAGACTTTCTTTAAAACTCAAACAACTTCTACGATTCGGAGATCATTAATACCGTTTGATAAAATTAGAGTAGCTAATCGATGGTGGATATCGTAAGCGCCTTTTCAACAAGCGATGTATTTATCTTTAAATTTAAAAGGCGAATCTCTATGTTTTTTTTCTTTTTGGGTGAAAATTTTATTTCTAAGAGGCAAAATCTAAAGCTCAAAATCTCAAAATTAAACATGTTCCAACAAACAAGAAGGGGAAAACACTAACATTCAAATTTGAAATGGAAACAAAGAAATTTCCTTTAAAGATAGTCACTTGATAGGGAAACATGATTACTAGGAGCGGCTTGGTCAGAGTTGAGAGGGAAGCTAGCATCAAAGGAGAGGAATCTTCTAGCACTGCCACCCGAAAATGACGACAACCACTTGCAAAAGACTAGAGTCGAACCTACAAGCCCTCCTTTGGGAAATACCATCATACTCTCGAATCATTGACAGAACCCATGACCAAAGACATCCCAATTTGAAGCCCTCCTCACACACTCCACATTGATTTACCACACAATCTCCTTAATCTTCCATATGTGTGAGCAATCCTTCTGCACTACCACACGACTCTACCCGCCTTTACTTGTCTTGGATCATTAAATGTGCTATATACATTGCAAATTAAGGTATGGGTAGGAACCCCCGTACTCTAATTTTAATGTAAGTGCCAAGGCTCAAATGTGATGATAGTGTTTCCCAATAATCCACCTTAGAATTAAGCTCATGTTTAATATGGAAGATTGACACTTCTTCGAAGCCTGAGAGAGTGTTGAGAATTCTATTGATGAGGGTATTGAGATCAATGTTCCTCGTCTTCGACCTGTCAATCACTGCTCGTATCACCATCATTTAGTCTCCTAATATCACGAATTTTAGTAACCCTTTCTTCTCTCACAATGGATACTCCTTTCCACAAGGAATGGACCTCGACGATGTTATTTGACACATTTCCTAGTTCCTAAACATAGGATACTATGTGATTTCCTCCGAGATCTTGAAGATTCCCCCCCACACCTGTCGCCCCTATAAATTGTTGAAATAATCAGATGATTTAAATATAGAAAACAAAATGTTGAAAACACGTATATTCACAAATTTCTAAAAAACACTTTTATTTTAATAATTTAGTACATATTCTTTATACTTAAAGGAGTAGGAAAAAAAATTAATGTTTGTAATAATAAAATGGTTTCTTGAGATGGCACATTGTATACGCTTTTGGGTTTTCATGTTTTTGAAATCAATGCAATTTTCAACATCCCATTCCATCCAATTCAACAATTCAACATGCTTTAGGCTACATTTGATTTGTTAATTACGATAATGCCTTGTTTGAAAAAGGCAAAAACTTAATCTAGTTATT
The DNA here is from genome assembly GCA_009831015.1 of Picea engelmannii. Lineage (NCBI taxonomy): Eukaryota > Viridiplantae > Streptophyta > Pinopsida > Pinales > Pinaceae > Picea > Picea engelmannii. The sequence continues at coordinate 884,870 of ML776562.1, forward strand.
CTACTCCCTTCTCAAATTTCCTAATGGTAATTTCGTTTAACTCAACTATGTTATCGATAGTTTCATTTATAATTATAATGATTTTTTAATGGAATAACCTTATTTTTTGTCTAGAGTTTGGGACTTATTCCCCAATGCAGTATCAAAATGTATTCATAACTATTGAGATCAAGTCAAAGTTAACGAAAATACTCTCATGAGACTTATCACTTTAAAAACTCACCATTTACTTGGAATTAAACATGATACAGAAAAACTTCTACTTGTTATTGAACCACAACTCAATTAATAATTTCATTTATAATTAATAATAATCATTATCAAAAATTTACAATTTTATTGAATAAATTTACATTGCTATTATAAAAAATAAATATTCCTAAAATAAATTCATATAATATTCAATAAACATCAATTTAAAAAACTAACAAAAAAAATAAATATTCCTAAAATAAATTCATATAATATTCAATAAACATCAATTTAAAAAACTAACAAATGATTATCAATATCAATATGATTTTCTTTTTATTATCTTTTCTTCTTATTATAATGGGACAAAAATACCTTTTTCTCAATACAAAATATTTATAATGAACAAAATAACCTACAACCATTTTTTTTAAACTAAAACATTACAAATTATTAATAATAAACAAAATAACTTTAACAAAACCTTTTAACCAAATCATTACAAGTGAAATGCATTTATTATGTAGAAATACTCAATAATTACACATATGACCTAACCAAATCTCACTTTTCACCTTCATGTTATTCAATTCTCCACAATTAATTTCCATATATTTCATTACCTATCCTCACCTAATTAAATTAACCCACTTTCACTCTGTGTATCCTTATCAAACCCTTCTATTTACATTATGAAAACACTTTAATTAATAAACCAAAAAAGCCAATTTCAAAAGCACTTTAAATAATAAACCAAAAAATTCAATTCCAAAAGTTTTTGTCAACTTAACAAAGGTCACATACCTTTTTAAAAGGATTAAAAAAACCATGAATTATATCAAGGACTACGAGCAAGTCTATTTAGAATGGGAGGAGAAAAGCTTTTTACCATTTACACAGGTAACACATCTTTTCCAAGGATTAAAAACCATGAATTAGATTAAGAAGTGAGAACAAGTCTATTTAGAGGAAATATGGTGCTACAAAATGAAGACGAGATTTGGAAAATACATGTTAAGTTTTAAAAAAAAATTAAGGAAATGAAATTGGTGAAATATGTAAATCATCTGTTTTTTAAAGTTATTTTAAGTTTTTATTCTCAAGTTTGATTTTTTAATTTGATATAAAATTAAGATGTCACTTTGTTAACAAAGTATTAAGTTGGTTGACAATTAAAACCAGAAAGGTCGAGTTCAGAGCGGGTATTCAGTTACAGGACAGGGAGGATGAACTCCAATGGGTGGGTGGGGATAAATCGGGGATTCTATTTGTCAAAAATGTCTACAGAGTTGTAGCGAAGATCACTTGGCATCACACTATAAGGTGTTGGAGGAAATCTATGTGGAAATGGAAAATAGCCATGAAACTCAAACTTTTCACTTGGTTCACTTTGGAAAACAATATTCTTACCTGGGACAATTTATCCACTAAGGAGTGGGAAGGCCCAAGCTATTGTATCCTATGTACCAAAGGTCCTGAGACTGTTAACCATTTATTCATCCATTGTTGTTTCACATTACAAGTGTGGCAACTTCTTTCTGATGTTTTAAAGCAAAATTTGAGCTGGGATGGAATCACTATTGAAGACTAAATTGACAAGTTGTTTTCACAAACTATTGCTTTAACTACACTGCCAACTATCATATGTTGGCATATATAGATGGAATGCAATAAAGCAATTTTTGAAAATGGGACAGCCTCCATCAATGCAGTGGTTTATAAGTCCTTGGGGTCTCTAAAATCTTTTATATCTTCTTGGAATGGGCATGCAAAGCGTAGGATCCAACGTCCTCCTCTAGCGCAGTTTCCGATGGGATGGTTTGATGGAGCTGCTTCTTCAGATGGATTACAAAGTGGAGAAGGGGGGTTAATCAAGATTAGTGAATCCATGGTGTATAAGTGTACTTTCAATTCTGGACCTGGCACAAATAATGGGGTTGAGTTACTTGGTGTTTGGGTTACTCTATTACTTGCTTCAAGATTACATCTCACAAAGTTGCAGATTATTGGAGATTCAAAAATCATTGTAGATTGGTGCAATGGCAGTGGGAGACTTTAGATCATCGGTTTAGATGGATGGAAGAAAAAGATAAGAGACTTGAGCACACTTTTTGGAGCGATCACTTTTACCCATACCTACCAAGAATTCAACATAGAGGTTGACGAACTTTCAAAGAAATCACTCAAGGATCAGTGGGGTAAAGTCTTTTTCACACAATGGGAAGATGGCAATAAAGGCCCTACTAGATGTTTTACAATTTTTTAGAGTTTTTCTAGTATAGCATAGAGCAGTATTCCCATGCGATAATACTCTGCCTCATAGTGGTGGTGTTTTAAATTGTATTTTGGAGGAAGCTTTTTGGGCAACACCCCTTTTTGTAATCTCAGAGTTTTCACTGGTGATGTGTATCCTGCAGAGGAAGGTCTAGTAACTCTCAGATCTTATTATGGTCCTGTCTTGAAAGAGGGTTAGCTGATGTATACAATTATATATTTAATATAATGAGCAATTTTATTTTGGAAAAAAAAATATGGTTGATTGTTGAAAGATATATTGATCTTCCAACATTTAGTGGTAGAGTTTATGTTTATGACATTAATAGATTTCTAGATTGTATAACAATAACTTTGATATGATGAAAAATAATAATAATTATAATTCATTTTTCTATTGATCCAGATTAAAAATGTACTGAAGCTTTTTTTTTTTTTTTTTTTTTATAGAAATGGTCATGGATTTTACTATAAAAAAGGTTTTGCATAGGTAAAAACAACCATGAGATACAAAAATTTCAAAATGGCCAAAGGCCTTAAGCAGAGAGAGAATCTTGTAGTTCTTCAAGTGGCTCATAATTCTTTCTAGATACAAAAAAAATCCACAACTATACTGTCATGTATACATTTTTATAAAGGAAGATAACATAAATATAACTTTAAACTGCATAAACCTGGTCTACATAAGATTTAACTCTGTTTCCACCCCGCCTGGAGCCTTTTTTTTAGAATCACGCTCGAGTTGATGTAGTGTGGGTTGCATGACTTCACAAGAGGCAAGCGAACCTGTTGATGGAACTAGGTGTTGTTGGACTAGAGCGTCTAAAAGGTGGTGGTAGGCATTTCTACCAAGAGAACGAATCTGTGTTGAGTGTTGATTAATTGTGCGCAAGACTATGGCCAGTTCCTCGTTCCTTTTTCCTCCTTCTCTTGTAATTCACGAATGATTTGAGCATTTGAGGCACACATAGACTCCATTTTAGTTTGTTGGTTCTGCATTTGTTCTTGCAATCGGTCCAGTCACAGGAAACACAAATTCGACGCCACATGTCCGGGGCGGCTTTGAAGCAAGAAGAACTTATCCATAAGAGAAATTGTTGTTTGAAACCGGTGAAGCATGAGCTTACCCAATAGTCCTGAGATTCCCAACTGTTATTTTTATCCTTACTATTGTGTTTATTGTATTCCCAATTTGGAACTGTCAAGAAAACTTGAAAATGAGAAGAAGACACCATACACAGAAATGATGGAGCATAGGGATAATTCATTGCAAGAACCTAGGATCGTGATGCACCTCCCGTCTGAACTAAGATGCTAACATAGGCAAGCGGAATGACTCTAGAGATTCAAACCAGGAATAGAGATAAAATCCCATATGGAGTCTTCAACTCATTTGGGGTGGATTTAATTGCATTTGTAACGTCCACAACCACAAGTTGGGCCAGGCCACAATTTGTTTTTGACTTTTGTCATAACTAAAAATTCATATGTCTTGGAATTCTACAAATTGTGGCTCTAATATCACAATGTATTGTTTCTCATTACCAACAAACTCAAAATTATCTTTGATACAATTGTTACCTAAAATGCCTTGCATATGCTACAATATGCAATATTAACAACAAACCATTCATGCATAAATAAATACATTTTAAGCATACATAATTAGCATAGTGTACACACAGTAATTGCAACATAAACAAATATAAAAGAACACTTATCTTTTAGGGGTAAATCACCATTTACATGCACACTTCATACATTCCTTACAGCCATAGACTTTGTTTCTCATAAATTCTCAGCAACAGGTCACCCCTGAGCTGAGGCTAGAAACTCCACAAAGGAAGGCTTCCCAAGTGAGACTAAGGTCTAATCAACACAATAAATCTCGGGTCAAGGTGTCATCTACTGCAACTAGCCTACAACCTCTCATTTACCACATGCATATCACACCCCATGAAGTGTACTCCTTCTCTGCTCAACAATCCTTCGGTTGTCCCACTTCCCTTTTAGGGCTTTAGCAATAGGTTGGACAGAATGTGTTAGAGCTCTGTAGCTATTTCTCAATGCATCAATGAACAATTCTTAGTAGTTCTATCACCTGAGAGAATACTCATGAGCCTGACAACCTGCTTCGTCTCCGCACACGAGGCTGACAACATGCTTCTTCTCTGCACACGAGCCTGAGAAACCACTTCTTTATCTCAAAAGATCCAGGTTTTCCTCGCTACCGACAAATTTCCCCAAAGCTTCGTAGTACAAGTACAAAAATGGTGATGGTAATGTGAACCAATGTTCAAAGTGAATCCTCCTGAATCATTAGCAAGTGTCCCCCAATTACACTCATTCCCCACATTTTATCTGCATGCTCTTAACTTGGTACTTGTCACCTTAAGAACTAGTTTTGACCCCACTTGGTGACTCCTTCCCCACCTTAGGAACTTAGGATAAGATATCTCGTGATTTAGACTTTAGGAAATATTAATATAATATTTCCTTGACTTAAGCCCCCTTGGTTTATCTCCTCATCCAAGACCCTTAGCCACCCCCCCCCCACCCCCCCTTCCCTCTAATGGAGTTCTATCCCCCTATACTCTTTTGTCTAACTTGGTCTGCAACAACGATGCATTTTATTAACAATATGAATGATTACATATTACAAAGATAGGATCGTTGGCCTTTTAGCATCTAAGTTCTCCGACATAAATAATCACAAGGCACTCTAGCCCAAAACATCCTGGCTCACCAACCTATGAAGCATATGTACATTTACTACTCAGCGTTCGAGCTAAGGGTATTACAACATTCGTGCAAGGGAGGAATAACATGTGTTGATAAGAGATGTGGCCTCATGTCACCAATACGAGAGGGACTCTTGATGGATCATGAACCTTGATGACGTAAATGACCTTAATATGGATGGGAGGTGGGGCCACATCCCCTCCTAATCCTTTCTTTTCTGAATTTAATACACTAATTCAACCCTTGATAATGGGACTTAATTTTTTTTTGCATAATTGCTTCATTGGATTAGAGGAGGTGTATTAGCGAGAGTTCCTCATTGATTCAAATGGCGTCCTCTACCAATCATTTTGTCACTTTAGCCAGACTATCTACCTTTCCATTTTGTCTTCTATAGATATGATAATAGTCCACATATTTAAATGTTTGCTATGTGCTCGAGATTCTTTGATAGATCCGCTTAAAGTTAGAATGAGCATTTTTACTCAACCTTCGTAGCCCCTTAATGATTAGATCAGATTCACCGATGATGAGGACTCGAGTGGATTTGTCTACTTGGATTAGTTGCATTCCCATATACACCGCAATGACTTCTGCTTGGTTATTTATGTTGTTCCCCAACCCCTAATAACATGGTTTCCTTCGGAGTCAATGATGACTCCCCTGCACCTAACACCCCTATATTTGTTTTATATTTAATATTAAAACTAATTTCAAATTTATATTAAAATTTTACTAATTTAATAATATTAATTAAAATTTTATTTTCATAAGTTTTATTTTATATTTTAAAATAAGTATAAAGATATTAAGATATTAAGAATTAGGAGTGACTTATAACATATATAACATCACTTGTGTATACATAATGAGTATTAGTAAATGAATTTAGCTTATTTTATAGGATGAAATCGAGGATGATGTGGGGGTTCCTTCATCAGTACGCACACCCCTTGCCACCTCCTTGATTCATTTAACTATGTCTAGCCCTTATCCTCCCTGTCTTGTTCTTGGCCCACACACAAATGATAGGAAATCAACTTCGAAAGTGGGGGATGTGTACGTGCCGAGGGAGGATAGGATTGATGGTAAGCATGTTTGCTTCAATGACTTCAGTGATTTTTTCAACCTGGTACTAGCCCTCATCATGGTCAAGTGTGGGAAGAAGTTGCCAAATATGGACATGGAACTCTCTTGGGTCATTAGCACCACTGTCATTTCTCATTCTGGAAAAACTTGGAAGCTTCTAGTTCTTGATCTCTAGTTTCTGATGGATTTTGGGTCGGGTCGCGCCAGCACTTCTAATAAGCATAAAACAAGAGCATCCCTAGCGGCAGAAGCCGCAGCTGTATATTACTAGAATTTGGTTCCTTTTGCCACTAAGGAAGCCATGTCACCTTTGGAGGAGGAAGTGAAGTTGATCGGGGCTTACAGGGAGGATGAGGTTGTGGATAAGGAGGTGGGGGACATAATACCATACTTGAACTGCACTAGGAACAAGGACACCAAATTTCATATAACTGTGAAGTTGTATTGGCATGTTAAAACCATGGTGGCTCAGGGAATGTTGCCAAAGGAGTAAGATTATAGGAAATTTGGGCAAACATTGGAGGCTCTTGAGAGCCAAAATAAGTTGTTGTTAAATATGGTATCATGGTTGTTAAAAAACAATGGAGGCTCTCTTTAGATAGCACAACATGGTGGGCAGCCTTTAGGTTCTCATTCATCGCCTTCGATTTCTCAAGTCGACGTGAGCTAGTCCCATATTCTGTCACAGGTTCATAATTTGGATGATTGACATGGTCCTTATCTTTTTTACAATGAGTATGTTAGATCATGTGGGCTATGTTGGTGTCTCTAGTCTTTTCAATTTAATTTTTTCAGTCTCTGGACATAGTGATGTTTTTACAAACTTAGTCTATTATGTTTCTCTTTTGATACCTAGCCTGGTTTTCCACTGGGCAGGCCAACAAACTCATGTGTTGATGAAGGATATTGGGTTTGAGCACTAGTTATGGTGATTCTCATGTACATTATGTTAATATTTTAATAGAAGCCTTTTTACACACACACACTTCCACTTCCACTTGAGACTATGAAAGGATGTTTTTTAGAGGAATGTTCAAGTTTTTGCTCCCATAAAGAGTTTAAAGAAAATTAAAAAGAAGTGGTTACCATGATTGGAAATCCCCATTCCATGTTTATGCATTGAGTTTCATAGCATATTAAGAATGATAACATGACCTTTTGCATTGAATTTTGGTTAAAGTAAGGTATTTTCTTAGCCCCATTGGGGTTCAAATGTCACAAAAGTGGTTGGTTCACCCCCGCAAAGGTGGGCGAACCACCATGGTCATTAAGATGTACCAGGTAGCCTCACACCCCTCCATATTAAAAAACAAAAAAGGATGTCATACTTTCGAGTGATGGTCTTAGTTTTTTGGCATTAAGGATCTCAGGTGTCTCCTCTAAAAACATTCTCCATCTTGTTGTTGTGTAATAAATTGATTATCCTTCTCCCAAAAAAGAATAGTAGTGATAGATTGAAGCAAGAATTCTTACAAATGCAATTTAATCACAATCTCTTATATTTACCTCCTTCATTGTAGCTAGTAGGCTAGAATAATTTCCCTATTCTAGCAAAGAGGACAACAAAGTTAGCCAACTAACTATTGTAAATTGCCTCTTTGTTAAGGTCTATAATTGTTATAATTGTCATCATTCCAAAACAAATAAGATAACAATGGTTCTCATTTAGTTACTATTGCCCTCGTGCATAGTGCTTATAACATGAATGCCTATAATGAAGACTGTTAACAATTAATTACCCACGTTGAGGGGCAGTGGTTCGAATGATTGGGTGGTAAGTTTCACATTCTCCCTACTCAAGTTTAGATCCCCAATGAGACATGTGGCCCATTATGGTTTGGTTGGAAGGGTAGGTGCCTCTAGGATAGAGATGTCCCTCAAAGTGTTTCGGGAAATCTCGACCCTAAATTAAGTCATAAATTTCATGTTAAGTGTTGGCTTGTTGATTGTTAATATTTAAGGTAAAGTTTATAATGGTAGCCAACTAGATTTGACCCCGAGTCTTCCAAAATAATCTCAACTAATTAATGATTTTCTTAAAAACACAATTAATTGTCCAAGCCTATATTCTTTGTACTATAGGATGATGAGATCATACGCTTTTACCCACATCCATATTCTTTGTTGTTGAAAAATCTCAATCTCAGCACCTAGCTAAATTACTACCATGTGTTTTTCCTTGTTAATAATTAAATTACAACACACATAATAAAATATACTGGCTGGAAATAAATAAAACAATGGAAGCAAAAATGGAAACCTAATTTCACACATGCACACAGAAATCCTGCCCTTTAAATCAATTTTTCATTAATAATGACTCCAAGCTTACAAGGGCCCCCTTACTCAAAAAATGGCACATTGAAGAAAAATAAAAATACAACAAACCTTAAAACTTTGGCCCTAAAGAAACCCTAAGTTGCACTATCCCTGGATAGCCCTATACGATCTATACGCGCCATGTCCATCATGTACAGCATGTATGTACACGCCCCTAACCATCTGTCTGACGCATATGCACGCTCCTTGGGATATTTTCCCATCACATATGTACATGTCCTAGACCACCTGTCCAATGTGTATGTACACGCCCTGGACCACTTGTCTGGCACATATGGCATTGCTCACCTACAAAACAGATTTTGTCATTGTACGACTACTCCCCAGAAATATGTCCTTCGATTTTGGGTTTTTGGTTTTCTTCTCTTGTTGCACCTTTGCACTTTCCTCATTTGGATTTGATCTCTAGGTGAAATTCCTTCTTCATCTTTGCTCAGATACCCTTGAATCAAAGTCCTTTGTGACTCAAGAACTTGAGAAAAAGTCCTTCTTTGCTCTTCTGGTGTTGATCCCCTTGAGTCATAGTCATTCATGACTCAAGCACTTGAGAAAAAATCATTCTTTGCTCTACATGTGGATGTCTTTCTCCTTCACCCAACCTTACTTTTATAATACTGAGTTTTGACCAAATCAAACATAACCCTAATCTCCAAAGTGATTAACGGTTGAGATTAGATCTCACCTCACTTGAGATCAATGGCTAATATTTATTTAATTCACTAATGCTAATAACCTTAGCATTTCATTAAATTAAACTCACTTTAATTATAAAAACACTTTGCTTTAATAATTCCTTTAATTAAAGTAAATTACTAAGTTTGAAGACTTTGGATGACTTCCACATGTCTAAACACTAAGACCTGTGTGGAAGTACCTATCTGATACTACAAACATCAATACTCCCTCTTAGCGAGAAAGGCACTTCTAGAAGAGCCACCTGGAACTGGTTGTCCCTATGATCCTGACACAATATCCTGCACATCATCCTGCACCATAGCATCTTGATAAACCTGATGGTTCGCTTCTTCTTAATTGACATTACTCCTTAGTGTTGTGAAGTTTGGAAACTTCTTTAGAGGCCTGCGCTCCTTGGCAGTGCTCTTAGGAGCCTCAACATACTCATGAGTATCCCTCAATGTATGCATGAACCATCTGGGTCTCCTGACATAGATGGAAGGGGATAACTCCTCCTCCCCACATGAAGGTTGACTCCTTAAACTGGAATTCTTTGAACACTTTTCTCCCTTTAGAGCCTCCTAATCCTTGTCCTCTATAGTTGACCTTGGTCCACACACTTCTGAATGTATAAGATCCAAGATCCCCTTGGACCGACTCTCATTGCTTGGAAAATCAGCCTTAGGATTCTCGCCAAGTTTGCACTCTTTACACAAGCCCTACTGCTCAACACTGACATATGGGAGACCAGTGACAATCTCCCTTGGAATTGGCAACACCCTGTAGTGCAAGTGTCCCATCCTCCTGTGTCATAGCTGAGACGTATTGTCATTGTCATGTACCAAAGCCTAAACAAGCTTACCCTTGAACCTATATAAATTACCCTCTCTAACCCCAATGCTCACTCCTATGTCTACTCACTCCCATGTCAGGGATAACTCCCTTTGGATGTATGAGTACTTGCACCTTATTGAACATGATGGAAAAACCTTTGTCCTCCATAACTGGGGCTGAGAGCAAGTTATTTTTTAGTCCCGGTAAATACAGCACATAATGAGCCTCAAATGAACCCCCTGATTCGATCTGGAATAATATTGTTCCCTCTCCCTTCACTTTATACTTGGCATCATCACCAAGCTCCACATGGATCCCTGAGTCCTTGTCCATCAAACTATTGAATAGCTCTCGTGCTTCTGTCATATGACGTGATGCACCATTGTCTAAGTACCACACAATCCTTCTGACTGTGCTAGTAGAGCGGTGAGAGACTAGTGTGAATTCCTTCTCAAACTTTGTTGCAAACTCATCCAATTGATTTTTTGTTGATTTTGTTATTTGTTGCAATTTCCCTTGCCCCTTCTTCTTCTCCAGACACCGAGATGCATAATGACCACTCTTATGGCACACAAAACACTTGATCTTACTCAAGTCCTTCCTCTTTCCCGGCCCTAACGTTTCCCCCTCACTGTTACCCTTGGAACCCTTTCCTTTGCCCTTATTGTCCTGACTGACCAAAGCCAAGTTCTCATCTACATCTTCTTGCATACAGGATTTAGACTCCCCCTAAGTCTCTTCTTGGATATAATCATCCCAAAGCCTCTCCCAATTGGGAAGTTTCTCTCAAGTGTAGACTCCCTTGACAAATGGTTCCCATGACTTGGTGAAACCATTCAGTGCCACTTTTACAAGTTCTACATCATTCACTTTCTCCCAATAGTTGCAAGTTGATCACGTGTCTGGGTGATCCTCACGAAGTAGTTGGTAACATTGTCAAATATTGGCATCTAGATGGATTTGATCTTGTTTCTCAAGATTATCTTCTTGTTCAAGTTGTCACTTTGGAACAAATCCACTAGAGCCTTGAACATTGATCTCGTCGACTTCTTATCTACCATGTGAGGGATCAAATGATCCCTCACATCCTCCATGATCACTCTCTGGGATTTTATATCATTCTTCTCATGAGTCGCCAACTGAGTTGCATCTGTCGGTGCATGAACAACCTTTTTCTACAATCTCCCAAAGGTCATGTTCCTTCAAAAACAAGGTTACCCTCACCTTCCAAGACAGGAAGTCAGATGCTCCATCTAATTGGTCTTCAAACCTGACATTGGTTGATGCCATTTCTAGATCTAAACAAAAACCACTGACGTGTGCTTATTCCTTCAAGCACCCACAATAATTCCACTATTGGTTTATAGATTTGCATAGATCTCCTTGCAAATATAACAGATCTGTTGCACAAGCTGTTGTGTATTTGAAGTTGTCTCCCTCTCAGAGTGCAAGCTCTAGTACCGTGTTGGAAAATCTCAATCCCCAACACCTAGATAAATTAATACCTTGTATTTTTCCTTGTTGATAGTTATATTACGACACACAAAATAAAATATATTGGTTGGAAACAAATAAAACAACAAAAGCAAAAAAGGAAACCAAACTTCACACATGCACACATAAATTCTTCCCTTCAAATCAACTTTTCATTAAGAATGACTCCAAGCTTACAACGGCTCCCTTACTGGGAAAATGATCCACTGAGTAAAAATACAAATAAGGACAAACCTCGCAACTCTGGCCCTGAAGAAACCCTCTATTTCACTATCCCTAGACGACCCTATACAATCTGCACACGCCATGTCCAACCTGTGCAATGCATATCTATGCGCCTTCGACTATCTATTTGGTGTGTATGTACATGCCTTGGGCTATCTTCCTGATGCATATGTATGTACCCTAGACCACTTGTCTGGCGCGTATATACACGCCCTGGACCACTTGTCCGACATGTATGGAATCACTCGCCTGGAAAACATATTTTGTTGCTATACGATTGCTCCTCAGAAATCTGTCCTTCGATTTCTTGCTATTGATTTTCTTCTCTTGTTGCACCTTTGCACTTATCTTCTTTGGACTTGATCTCTGAATGAAAGTTCTTCTTCACCTTTATTGAGATCCCCTTGAATCAGATTCCTTCATGACTCAAGCACTTGAGCAAAAGTCCTTATCTTCTCTTCTAGTGTTGATCCCCTTGAGTCACACTCCTTCGTGACTCAAGTACTTGAGCAAAAGTCATTATTTGCTCTACATGTGGATGTCTTTCTCCTTCACCTAGCCTTGCTTCTATAATCTTGAGTTTTGGCCGAATCAAACACAACCCTAATCTCTAAAGTGATTGAAAGTTGAAATTAAATCTCACCTCACTTGAGATCAATAGCTAAGATTCATTTAATTCACTAATGCTAATAACATTAGCATTTCATTAAATTAAATTTACTTTAACTATAAAAACACTTTACTTTAATAATTCATTTAATTAAAATAAATTACTAAGATTGGAAACTTTGAATGACTTCCACACGTGTAGACACTTAAACCTATGCGAAAATACCTCTACAATACAACAAACATCAACATTTGTGTCATACTATCTCTACAACAAGATGATGAAACACATGCTACTATCTTTACAACAAGATAATAGATAATGAGACACATACTTTCACTTTTACAACAAGATAATAGATAATGAGACACATACTTTCACTTTTACAACAAGATAATAATGAAACATATGCTTTCACTTTTACTTTTAAATTATGAATACTTAAGTTCTAATACTTTTACTTTTATAACAAGATGATGAGACATTTTTAAGTTCCATTTTTAAGTTCTATAATGAAACATATGCTTTCACTTTTACTTTTAAGTTGTGAATACTTAGGTTCTAATATTTTTATAACAAGATGATAAGACATTTTTAAGTATTGATTACTTCTTGATGCTTTCACTTTTACTCATGAAATATCAAATATGTATTTTCACTTTTACTTTTATTAAGTACTTCGGTTATGATTCTTTTACTTTTCTAACAAGATAATGAGATATTTTTAAGTTCACTTCTAAGTTTTGATGCTTTCATTTTTTACTTATGAAATATGTGATTTCATTTTTACTTTTATAGTAAGATGATGAGAAATATGTGATTTACTTTTATTTTTATAGTAAGATGATGAGACATATGGACATGTTTTTATGGTTTGGTAAATTCAATGGCATTACGAAGTGGAACCCAACATAGGGCTTGCTTATGGCAAAGTAACCTGCAACTATTTTCAACGGTAACTTGCAACTGCCTTCAACGGTAACCTGCAACTACCTTCAATGGTGGATGGGGGACATGTGATTCCTACAAGCCCTTTTAGTAGTGGATAGGGGGTTAGAGGAAAACTACATCTACCTATTTTGGTGGTTGGGTGGCACAGTAAAAAATGGTGGTCTTCTAAGTTCTTTTAATTTTACTTCCAAAGCTGTGTATCTTGGCCGAGTATTTTAGGTGCCAGTCCTCCTTAGCCAGTTTAGGCAGTCGGCCTTCAATGTTTATTCACATTAAGTATAGTGGGGATACTTATCTTCTGGCAGGTCTTATCTGACTGAGATTTGACGAGTTTCTTAATGTTACTTAACTTCTTGGAGGTAGTGAATGCCATTTACAGGTGAGGGGGGATTTGAGGTGTAGGTGGCAGGTAGTTATTTGCTTTTAGAAGCTTCTGGATGGAAGTTGCGGTCAACGCACTTATGGGTGCGGCTAACGAAGCTCTCTGGAAAAGAGTCAGGTTATTCGCCTCGACTAACAAGCTCTGTACATGTATTGGCATTAATAGCTCGAAGCTGGTAGACAAGGCTCCATTTTCCAAGCCTCCTCTGGTAGTTAGCAACCAGTTCCTCTCTGTTGCTCCATTTTCATATGACTTCTTACCTGGAGGTGCTCCTCAAAGTCAGAAAGTAGTTACAGTGGACTTTGCCTATGGCCCGACGCTTGTAGGGACGTCTGTTGGTAGGGTAGAAAAGGTGCAAAAAAAAACTGTGGAACCCCAATAAGTCAAAACGAAGGATGGTCTTGGGTGCAAACGTGGATCTTGAGGAAAGTTGTAATATGTCTCTCTATGTGTTGGTGGGTCATCTTTCCTACCGCTCCCTCTGTAAACAATCTTTACCTACTTGGGTAATGACTACTTGGGTCCCATTGTTGGGCTACACTCGAGAAGTTTTGTTCCTGTCGAGGGGTTGGTTTGGTTTTCTTTTCAGAACGTTGGAAGATACTCTGAAGGTGTTGGATCAATTGTGGGTCTTAGATGGAAGCAAATTGATGTTAAAAGGTGGAGGGTTTGCTTTGACCCAGCTTCTGATTATTTTCATTTCTGTCACCTATGGGTTCTGTTACCCAGTTTGTCGTTACAACTTTGGAATGCAAAGGCACTGGAAGCCGTAGGTAATAAGCTTGGTCGGTTTATAAAAATAGATGATCACTCCTTAAAGGCACCTGACAAGAGAATGGGTAAGGTTCTAGTTGAGATTGATATACATTTGGGGTTATTGGAGTCTTTAGTGATTAAATGGAGGGGTCACACTGTGTGTCAAAGACTATATTACCTTTGAATACCTTTTAGATGCTCTACTTGTCGAAGGACTAGACATTTGAGAAGGGACTGCCTGGGTTTGGTGGAGGAGGAGGAGGAGGAGTCCTCAATGCTCAGAAAACTGGCCCGTGAAGTTTCTCCAAGGGTGGAATCTCATGAAAATGAAGCTTATTTCCCAACAGTGGAGGAGGATTGTCGGGCTGTGCTTTTGGAAATTGTGTCGGCTAAGTTAAAATCTTTCTGCCCTTCTCTTTATTTTTCGTTGTCGACTTGGGAGCATGATGCTCTGGACTCCGCTTCTATTTTGGAAGTGGGGAACACACAGACAACTCCAAGTGGAATTTTGAAGGACAGAGTAGGAATTAATACACCTGGGGTTGATTCTCCTTACCTAGGTGGGGGGGGATTTGAATACTACAATACCTGTACTTATGGATTCTCAGGGAGAAAGGGGTTTGTCTATTGAGCCTGGTGGGACAGTTACAATTTACTAGTTACTACTTCAATTGAGACTGTGGATTCTCGTAGTGCAAGGAGTTTTACCAGCAAATCCATGGGGGGCAGTGGTATCCTACCAGGCTGTAGGAAACATGAGCTAGAAGAAAGCTCACTGGGTGCAGTTCTGGATATTTTGGTCCCTTCTTATAGAGAGATTATGTTTCCTATACCTATTCCTGCTTATCAGGGGAGGTCGGTTGTTAGAAGAGATGGGTCTGATGGAGCTACTAGAACGATTGATAGGTTTGGGGAGGGAGCTGGGAAGGAATTTTTCTGGTCGAGGGGTTTGGGCATAGAGATCTCTCCAATTAAAACCAAGAGTGCCCACAAAAAAGTAGATATTGTTCCTACTAATTTTGTAACACTTTCCACTAACTTCACTAATAATGAGGCGCTTAGAAGCATGAAAGCCCCAACCAGGGAAAAATAATGATCTTGCTCTTCGTAAATATCATAGGGGTGGGGGGCACCCTAAAATTTGCTTCCATGCATAGACTGCTAGATAGGACTAATCCTGATATTATTTTTCTGCAAGAAACCTTGGTGGATGAAAAGAAGGCTAGATTATTCATGAATGTTTTTCGACCTGCTTGGTCAGTTTGTGCAGTTAGCTCGATTGGCAAGTCTGGGGTCTCTTGGTGACCTGGGATTCATTAAAGTTTGATCTTGTCTCTTATTTAAGTTGTGGTGGTATTTTTATGACAGGTACTTGTTGTGAAAATAAAAGGAAACTCTCTCTATTAAATGTTTATGGTCCATGCTCAGACAAAAAATCATTTTGGGACAAGGTACCTGATAAGGGTTTTCTAGCCTACAAAAATATGATAGTACCAGGGGATTTTAACTTCGCAGCTCATGTAGATGAGGTTTGGGGAGATACAACACACCTGGACTAGGCAACAGGGTACTTTAAAGCTATTTTTCAAAGAAATAGACTTGTTGATATATTCCCTGAGGAAGTAGTTCCAACTTGGCGAAATGGCAGAATGAGAGATGAGTGTATCTCATAAACGCTCGATCAAGTATATTTGTTTGAAGATCTAATGAACTCTTCTGGAAGGTATAGGTCTTGGGTTGCATATCCATATATCTCAGATCATTCTCCTGTACTCCTACAACTAGAAAACATCGCTCATTCGACATCATACCCTTTCAAATTAAATTCAACATGGTTTAGAGAAAAATATTTTTCTCAATTAGTTCATGAAGTCTGGAGCGATCAACAATTTTTACACGAATCTGAGGTACATATAAGACTAGTGTGGAAATTGAAATATTTGAAACAAAGGGTCAAATTGTGGGCAAAATAGCAGAGATTGCAGAAACACTTAAAATTAGATAAGTTGGAGGAGGATCTCCAGGCCTCATATCTGGAGAAAACATGGGGGGCGAGGAGAATAGAGGTTGATAGCCACATAAAGTATTTAGAGGAAGAGGGAAATATACTTCTTCTGGCATAAGAGGAGCTTTGGAGACAGCGGAGCAGAGCAATTTGGATAAAAAGTGGGGACCAAAATACGAAATTTTTTCATCATCATGCGAGTTTTAGAAGGAACAAAAAACATATTTGGGAAGTTCTGGGTGAGAACGGGCAGGTTCTTACTGGACAAGAGGATCTTAAAAAAGAGGCAAACAAATTTTTCAAAATTTTGTTCGAGGAGTCGGGTCATTCTAATATTAATGATAAGGTATCAGTAGCCAGTCTTTATCCCCATTTAGTCGATGAGGAGGATACTATACTACTTGAAAGACCTTGTACAAAAGAGGAATTATGGGAAGTTCTCAAAGCCTTTGCAAAGGCCAAAAGTCTGGGACTCGATGGTTGGACGATTGAGTTCTTCATTCACTTCTTCGATTTGATTGGGGATGAGCTGGTGGAGGTGGTTCAGAACTCCAGGATCAAAGGTGAAGTGGTAAGAGCCTTAAATTCGACTTTTTTGGCTCTCATACCCAAAGTCAATAAACCTTCTTCATTTGGTGACTTCAGACCCATAGTTCTGTGTAATCTGTGTTACAAACTTATAGCAAAAATTGTTGCGAATATGATTAAACCTATTCTCTCCCGGACCCTGTTTGGTAAGCAATTGGGTTTTTTAAAAGGGAGACATATTTTGGATGCCATTGGTACAACGCATGAATTTGTGCATAACATTAAGATGAAAAACCTAAAGACTTTAATTTTGAAACTTGACATAAAGAAGGCATGTGATTGTATTAACTGGGATTATTTAAGATTGACCTTAATACATGCAGGATTTGGTCTGTCGACCACCAATTGGATGATGAGTTGTGTGATCAGTGCGTCTTATACAGTTATGATAAATGGAGAGACTACTTCTTTTTTCCAGGGTGGCAGAGGATTGAGACAAGGATGTCCATTATCCCCTTTACTGTTCATTTTAGTGATGGAAGGTCTTAGTCTGCTTCTAAAGAATGGTCAGGCGGAAGGGAAGTTATCAAGTGTGAAGGTCTCCATATTAGTAAAGATTCTCCATCTTTTCTTTGTGGATGATGTACTTTTAATGACTAAGGCTACACTACATGAATGGAAGGAGATTGAAAACATACTAAACATCTTCTACAAAGCGTCGGGTATGTTGGTAGACATGACAAAGTCAACATTTCATTATTCAAGAATACAGGGGAGGAATTAGAAAACTTCAAAGATTCTTTCCCTTATAAATTTGTTGAACTCTCTGAAGGATTTAAATATATTGGCTATTTCCTAAAGACCAATAATATAAGGCTGAAGACTGGAGATGGTTAATTGCAAAATTTGAAAAAAGGATTCGACATTGGTGTAATAGGTGGCTTTCACTAAGTGGGCACTTTGTTCTTGAAAGTCAACCTGTATATTGGATGGCTTTGGATGTTATTCATGCTTTTGTTCTCAACAAGATTAGACAATTAATTTTTACTTTCCTTTGGTCGGGTTGTAGTGAAAAATAACATATACATCTCTGTAGTTGAAATTTTATTGCAAGACCAAAGCTTTTAGGAGGTTGGGGTTTGCGAAACATATTCCTTTTTAATAAAGCGTCAGCGGCAAACTCTTTGTGGTGTGTGTTGATGAAGGATGGGATCTACCATAGGGTCATAAAGGACAAATATCTCCCTCACTGTTCAGTAGCTACCTGGCTCATGTCGGCTTCTTATAGAATGAGTGTTGCATCCCAGATCTGGAAAAATTTACTAAAGTCTTTACATATTATAACTCATTGGTTGAGTTGGAAGCCTGGGACTGATCATTCAGTCTTAATAGGAAAGGATATGATCCTGGGATCAGAGAATTCCTCTCTCTTATCAAAAGAGTTATTATTTTCTTTAAAGCAAAGAAACATAAGCTATCTCTTTCATGCTAGAGGAGTTATTAGACCAGGGACAATCTTCACTCAGTGGAAAGATAGTGAAGAACTTGGTCTCACTGGGAATTTGGCATTTGAATGGGATCTTTATTGCAAGGCTCTACTTGGATCGGGGATTCAGCTACATGAAAAAATCGATGAGCTACATTGGATCAGGGGTGATAAGTCAGGTATGATATCAGTCAAAAATGCTTATTGGGCCATAACTACAAAAATTTGGCAACAAACTATTGTTGGATGGAGGAGAAAATTGTGGAACTGGGATCTAGCTCTAGAAATTAAGCTATTTATATGGCTAGTTGTGGAAAACAAAATACTTGCTTGGGATAACCTACAAGGTAGAGGTTGGGAAGGACCCGATATTTGTCATTTATGTTTAAAGGAACTAGAGACAGTAACCCATATGTTGGTCAATTGCATTTTTACCCAACAAGTTTGGCTTAGAATCATACGAGGGTTAAAATTAAGGAATTTTTGGGAGGGGATTACATTAAATGATTGTTTTGATTGTTGGACAAAGCAGGGGCCTAAGTACCCTACTATGCCTTCCATTGTTAGCTGACATATTTGGTTGGAACGTAACAAGGCAATTTTTGAAAATTGGAGTCCATCTATCGGCTCTGTAGTGTTCAAGTCACTTGGAGGAATGAATAGTCTAACAATTCCTCAAAAAGTGACTACCCACCGACACATTAAGACTTCTCCCCAAATTTTGGTGATAACGGGCTGGTTTGATGGAGCAGCTCAAACAAATGGTCAACATAATGGAGCAGGGGGGCATATTAGGATCAATGAGAATTATGTGTATAAATGGAATTTCAACTGTGGTGCAGGCACCAATACTAGAGCAGAATTACTTGGTGTCTGGGTTACACTCAAACTGGCAACTATACTACATATTGCTGATATATAGGTATGTGGAGACTCTAGAATAATAATTGACTCACTAAATTGTAAAGGGAAATTGTAGGTAAATGCATTAGAATGCTAGAAAGACGGGATTAGAGAACTCAACAAATACTTTTCTTCGATCAACTACACTCATATCTATCGAGAATTTAACAAGGAGGTAGACATACTTTCCAAGAAGTCCCTACAGATGCAAGAAGGAAAAATTTCTTATAGCTAGTGGGAAGATGGAAATGAGGGACCTACTTTGTTCCTTAAGTTATATTAGAATATCTATGAAGGTTTTTTTTAGCATATCTATGAGATGAATCTGCATAAACATAGGAGACATAAGTTTCTTTTTTGTATAAATCTTTTTTGGAAGAACAATGTGGATGGTTGGTCACCTCAGTCTTTTGTTGTAATGGTTGGTTTACATTACAATCAGTCTGTGAGTTGGTAGGGGAGTCTTGGCACAGATGTATTTCCTATCATGTGAACAAGTATGATATGTTGTATGTTTTCACAATTATATAAAATATAATGAGAAATTTTCTGTTGAAAAAAAAGATGATAAGACATATGTTTTTTTTTTTTAACGAAAACGGTTATAGTTTTTGTTAGAGGGGTGGCAGAGCCACAATTTCAGTTACAAAGTGTGTTGCATCACTATTTTAGCATAAGATCCATCGTTGTTTCAGCAAAATTTCCAACACTAAATTTCGGCATCTGTTCCAACGCTGTGTTTCAGCATTTTTAACAAAACTGTGTTTCAGCGTATGTTACAAACCGTGTTTCAGCATGTGTAACAGACTGTGATTCAGCAACTGTTACAGCACTGTGTTTCAGCATATATAAC
>ML776562.1:911090-933672 GCA_009831015.1 Picea engelmannii
GTGCCCTAAGCGTTGCAGAGAGCCCGATCTGGGTGCGTCCTCGCGCCTCTGCGTGTCTGAGAAAGCCGAGTCGCGACTTTGTATGCACCAGGGCCGCCGAAGAAGGGGATGCGACCTTCAGACTCAAAACGTGGCCGCTCTAAACCGTGGAATCGCTGCTGTCAGCTTGCGACCTGGAGCGGGAGGAGGAGGAGTCGGCCAAGCTAAGCCTGGCCGCCGAAAGGGCCGAGGCTGCCTGTGCGCACGACTAGGGTTCCAGGATCCCGAGCTCGGGCCATTCCAAAAGGGTTTTGTAAAGTGATAAGACATATGTTTTAACTTTTACTTTTAAGCTCGATATCCTTTCACTTTGTTTTTTTTTTTAATTAGTAAGATGATGAAACATACGTTTTCATTTTTTTATATATATTTTTATTATTTTATTAGCAAGATAATGAGACATAAGTTTTCATTTTATTTTTTATATGCTTTTGCTATAATGATGAGACATACGTTTTCATTTTTTTTTATATGTTTTTATTATTTTATTAGCAAGATAATGAGACATAGGTTTTCAATTTTTTTTTATATGTTTTTACTTTTATAGCAAGATCATGGATCATGTGTTTTCGCTTTTACTTTTTTGATGACTTTTAAGTTCGGATGCTTTTACTTTTAAAAGAAGATCTGATTGGAAAATATTGAGGCAATAATTATGCCCCGTGAAGAAGTTGCTACATAGTAGAATGAACCTTTTTCCAATTTCATTTGAATACCATGTTTGAAGATAATTACTCTACCTCATGTAGGATAACCTAATTAAGGTCAATGACTTAATACACCGTAGTCTATGAGTGAATTTAAATTTATGAACGTTCAAAGAATTTCATAAAATATATAACTTTCATATTTAATGAATTTAATAAATTTTATCAATAAAATAGTAAGACACAATTATATTTGTTATTTGTTGATATATTTTTAATTAAAATACATTATTGTTGTTAAGTATGTTTAAGGTTGAAAGAATAAAAAAATAGATAAGTGGTTATATAGAGAAAGAGAGAGAGAGAGTGGATCTAATGGTTAAGAACATGTGTTTTCTTTTAAAAGGTCACAAGTTCAAATCCAGAGGGGGGTAAGGTATGTATACTTCCGTAGACTTTATTAGTCAAATCGTTGGGCAGAGGGCGTCTCATACACCAATTTAGTGTCTGGCTTGGTTGTGACCTTAAAAATAGATTATATATATATATATATATATATGGAAGAAATCATAGGAAACTCCAAAGTATTGTCCCACATTTAGTGGATGGTAAACAAGGTAAATTGTCAGCCCGATTACGGGCCTAACCCCATGGGTACATTGAGTGAGGCTCAAGTGTGTGTGTGTGTGTTGTCTAACTGTTTTACGTTTTGGCATTTTTCGTCAGAATCCAACGATATAAATCTAGACGAAATCATAATTTCTTATTGTTTAAATTGCATTTTTGAATGCATAAATGGATTCAACATGCTGAAAAACCCCTGGGACACTCTAATTATACAGTTTTAGCCACTTAAATATGCAGATCCAATAAGTTCTCTCCATATATATATATATATATATATATAATTTACTTTTTTTTTAAATAAAAAAATAATAATTAATCTTTAGATTTTTTTTTATTTTTTTTGTGATTTTCATAATTTTTCAGTTTTAAATTTGGTAATTGTTTTTGAATTGTTCTAATGATGAAATGGTATGTTGAGATTGCACATTGTGCGTATTTTTGGGTTTTTAGGGATTCAAAATCAATGTAATTTTTAATATCTCATTTTATCGATTTTAATATGTTTTATGTCGTATTTCATTTTTGTTTACTTAAACTAGTTATTCTACACTTATGGGACTAGTCACTCGGAGGCACTATTGAAATTTTATGTTCAATTTTAATGTTTTTACCTATTTTTAAAGTTTTTAAGTGTGGTTGTGGAGAGCAAATCATCAACATTGATGTGGATTAAAATTGCTCACCTAAAAATTTTGCGTGTTAGAAAAGTAGCTCTCTCTCTCTCTCTCTCTCTCTCTCTCTCTCTCTCTCTCTCTCTCTCTCTCTCGTGTGTGTAAGTTACGAAAGCTCATTACAAACCCTTACAATGGTTAATTACCCTAATTCTAGCGACGATCAACAAGCTTTGCATGTTGGCGCATATAATTGTTAGACTTTGGTATCATTGTATGACTGTGATGGTGTGATGGAGGATTGTGATCCTTTGCTTGATTATTCTGAAGACCTACTGTCAGAAGCAGAGATATTTACCAATCCAAAATTAATTCAAGAAGCACAACTCTCGATGCTCGAGGTCTCCTCACACAAGTCTTGGAAGGATCTGAGGGCCCTCTTGTTAGTGGATAGTCTGGATTGCCTTCCTAAGCCCTGCCACCTACCCACATTGGGAACTTCCAAATAGGATCATTTTCAGACAACTTTAAGTCAAAGTAACAAATCCTTGGGACACTCAAACCTTTGGCTGACAACCCATATCCAGTCCCACAAACTAACTCTTCAAACAAAATGACCATCATATGTTTTGGCAAAGAAAGCAGAGGAGAATTACTCTATGAATTATCCCGCCCTATTACAGAATATCAAATTCGAAGAAGGCTCACATCACAATGAGGGTAAGAAACACAAGACAATTAAACCGTGAGGAGGTAGAGTTTCCATAGTAGTCAAGGAAAATTTAAATATTTCCCAAATAGTAGACCTTGATGGTCATGCTATTGTTGGAAAATACGTGGGCCAAAGGATGGTGTACATGACTATTACGATTGGATGGATAGATAATGGGGATCATCTTTGGGATATTTACCTATCTTCCATATTCTCTCCATAGGTTAGATGGGGATCATCTTTAGAACATATGCGAAGAATATCTTAGCAGGTTAGTGGTACTAGGATCAACATCTTTTCTATTCAAAACCGTGGCAACCCTTATTCGATGGAAGAGAGGAAAATTTATCTAGTCTCCCGATCTAGATTAAACTACTTAACCTCCCTATCGAGTTTTGGTTGGATGATGGTATTAAATCTATCGAAGATGTGATGGGCACCTTCATCACCACTGAAAAAAGGTATAAATCCTTAAACTATCATTATGTTTCCCAAATTCTCATGGACGTCAATCCTACGATTGGTCTTTATGAATCCATGGACATTGTTTTGGGGAACAAAAAATATACCCAACAACTAGACAACATGCATCTTCCTTTCAAATGCTCCCCTTGTCACTGCATTGGGCATCTACATGCATATTGTATTCTAAACTTTCATAGGCCAGAGCTCTTGGGTTATCGGGATATCTTGCCACATCCTCGAGAAAAGCCTACAAAATTCTCTGGCGAAATTTTGTCTATTCATTCCCTGATCGGCACATGTATGGGTCCAAATGGGGCCTCGGTGGAGATTCACATGGAGGCCCCACCAAAAGTGCAAGCTGATAATCTTGGAATCAAATCTGTTTCAATCCCTCCGGACGTCGAAGTGTTCTCCATGTTGGATAAGATGACAAAGGACCTCAGACTCACCAACATCCAACGTAACAACTTGAAAGAATTATGGGCTTCGGGTGCGTTGGTCCTGCATGCAGTTGGTAAGTCTCCCTCAAATATTCCTTCTTTCCCAGCATGCATTTCATTTTTAGTAATGAAGCCTAGGACCGGGTGGGAGTAGTGCCTCTCTACACTGGAATTTCCAACTCCATCTCGGATGTAGTCAAAGAATTGAAGGTTAATGTGGGTGTCGGGTTCCCCTCATGTGAACCTCCTTCTTTGAAAGCTTCCATTCTAATCGGGATTGTTAATTCTCACTCGGAATCACTTTCTGTCTCTTCAGGGAGAGATCTCTACCTTCTTTTCCCTTGCGGTCTGGGTTGTGTCTTCTTTGGGCGGTTAGGTGTAGATGTAATCAAAGATGGGCCTCAATCGAAATCAGGTCACAAATCAACTATTAAACAATCCCAAGAATGTGCCTCTAGAGAGGTTTGTTAAGGAAGACAAAAACTCATCATTGGTGTCCTTAAAGCAGGGATGACCCCTTCAAAGGTTTCCCCGTGATCATTTTGTCAGTTAATGTGCATGGCTTGGGAGGGAAATCCAAAAAACTATCCCTTTGTAGACTCTGTGAAGATTCAAAACATGATATCTTACTCTTTCAAGAAACTATGGGTTGTTTTGACTCCATTCACTTTTACCTTGAACGCCCAATGCCAGCCTGGTGTTTTATTGCTTTTGATTCAACAGGTCTTTCTGGTGGTTTAATAACAAGACTCTCTCCTAAAGTAAATCTCACTAACTCCTTTTCCACTGCCTCTGGCCTTTTTCAGAAATCTTTAGCTGTGAATTGAATCATCAATTGCTTATCCTCAATGCATATGGACCGTACTATGGAAAAGAGGTGTTATGGAATAATTTATTTGCAAACAGTCTAATTGTTGATGATAATTTAATCATTGGAGGGGACCTCAATTTCACGGTGAACAAGGATGAGGTCTAGGGTTTTATTGGGGCGGGAAGACAAACTTTCCAATTTCTTATTGGAGAAAATGGAAACCTACAAGTTGATCTATATAGAACCTACCGTGTTGAGACTGACCTCGTATAATAATAGAGGCAGGGACGATGGCATTCATAAACATCTTGATAGGTTTTTAACAAAGGAATCGTTGCTTTAGGCACTAATCAATTACAAATCATGGGTGGGTCAATTCGTTGCTCGGATCACTAGCCCATTTTCTTAGAACTTGGAAATGTAGAGAAGTCAGTATCACCTTTTAAATACAATTCAAGTTGGGCCGATATAAAGGAATACAAAAAGTTGGCTTAAATGCGTCTTGGGCCCCCTTCCAAGAGGACAATGGTCTATCTGCCAGTGAGAATTTTGTTCAGAACCTTCAAACATTAAAAAAGGAGACCTTGGCATGGGCCAAGAAATGCAGACAATCAAATGCCATAGAATTAAATCTGGTTGAAAAGCAATTGGAACAGAACTATGAGATGGCGGTTGGTTCCTCGTCGATGTCCTTAGCTATCAAGGACCGTTGCAAATTACTGGAATCCAAAATACATTCTATTATACCTGAGAATGAATAGGCCTGGCGTCTAAAGAACTATGCTTTTTGGTTAGATGCAGGCAACCAAAACTCAAAATACTTCAATTAAATTGCAAACCACAGGAAAAACTACAACACTATCTAGGATCTAGAAGACCACCAAGGGAATACAAAAAAGGGTTTTGATGAGTTAGCTTACTTGGGGATGGCACACTTTAAAAACCCTTTTGTAGAGAATAAAAATGAAAAGGTTGGAGATATGTTGGAACTTGTAGCCTTGTCCCCAAGGATGGTCGACTAGGCAGATAACTAGGAATTCTACAGAGAAATCACCATGGAGGAACTTAGCGGTGTTCTTGAGTCCTTTAAAAAGGACATAAGTCTGGTCCTGATGACTGGATAACTGACTTTTTTATAGATATGTTTTATTGTGTGGAAGAGGACCTGCTCAAAGTTATGGAAGAAATTAGAACATAGGGGAAGCTAAAACTAGGCATCAATTTCACCTTCATAGCCTCAATCTCTAAGTCGGATCCTCCCTCCTCCCTCGATGACTGCAGACCCATTATGCTATGCAAATTTATATACAAAATACATTCCAAGATCATTGTTATGAGGCTCAAGCCCCTTCTCTCTAACTACATTTCACAAGAACAATTCAAATTTCTAAAAGGTAGGCTCATTCACGAAGCCATTGGTGCAATGCAGGAGGGCATTCACATAATAAAAAATCAAAATAATGAAGCGATGATCTTTAAAATAGACTTATCAAAAGATTTCGATATAGTCTCTTGGTTATATCTCCATATTTTATTGCTACATATTGGATTTGAGCTGTAGATTGTCAAAAGGATCATGGCATGTGTAACAACAACATCTTTTGCTATATTAATCAATGATGCAAGCTCCTCCTTCTTCAGGTCAGGGCAAGGGCTCCAACAAGGTTGGCCACTATCTCCCTATATGTTCCTCTTGGTAATGGAAGGCCTTAGTCGGGCTCTGGCGGAGGCAAGAAGGACACGATCCTTCGAGAGCATAAATTTTAGGACTTTAACTAGACTCTCTTATCTTTTATTTATAGATGATGTTTTAATCATTTGTCGATGTGCAACAACAAACTGTCTTATTTTAAATAATTTACTAACAAAGTTTAGTACAACAATGGGTATGTCTGTAAATGAAAGGAAATCAACCATATATCTCCCTTCAAGCAAAGAAGAGCACCAAGAATTATTCTCCTCCATTTTTCCATTTGAACTCAAGATGATTTGGGACGGTCTCAAATATCTTGGCTTTTCAATCAAGCCAAATAGTAATGGGGTTGTTGATTGGTCATGGTTAGTTGCAAAAGTGGAATGCAAAGTCAACCATTGGTGTAATAAGTGGATCTCCAGTGGAGGTAGACTAGTACTTATCAAATAAATATTGGAGGTGATTCTTGTCTTTTGGCACCTTATGACTCTGATCCCCAAAGGCATACTTACCTGAATTTGAAAAATCTGCTTCAATTATCTTTGGAAGGGTGACAAGGAATATAAAGGATCCCATCTCTCAAGTTGGAAAAGGTTATCAAATCCCAAATCTCTAGGTGGATGGGGAATTAAGGACACGATGATATTTGGATAGGCGTTGGCTACCAAGTCCCTTTGGGTCTTCTTGACACAAGAGAGCTTGAGGAGCCTCATTCTAACTTCCAAATACATTACACCACTCTCGATTGTGGACTCGACCAACAAAAGAAACAAGAACACTCCAATCGCATCAACTCAACGGAGGGCATTAATTCAATCATTTCCAATCATTGGAAAACACCTTGCATGGAAGGTTGACAATGGAACTCGGGTGAGAATTGGATCAGACGCAATTTTCAAATGTGGAGATAATGTGTTTCTGACAAATGATTTAAAAATTGACTTGTGTCTAAATAGTTATTGCACACTTAACCGGGTAGAAAATATGGAGACTCCTTCCATTTGGGCCCAGAATTGGTACTCTGCCAGGGAACCGGGCTTAGAACATAATTGGGCATAAAACTAGTCTGATTACACATAAAAAATTAAGAGAGCACACATCCACTTGACAAATTCAAGTGATGAACTGGCCTAGGTTTTTCATCTTTTCGGTGAATCTTATTCAACAAAATTGGGATATCATTCACAGATAAACCAGGGGGGTGAAATAATTCTCTGGTGGTATTCCAACCTCTGGAAAATCAAAGGGCCTCCAAAATTTGTCATCTTCTTCTGGTTAATTCTCAAAGGTAGGGTCCTCACATGGGACCGTCTACAAAAACATGGCCAACATGGGTTGGGGATTTGCTATCTCTACTAGATCGTTGAGGAGACCATCAATCACCTATTCTTGGAATGTGAATTTACAAAACAAGTCTGGAAAGAAGTGGAGGCCAAACTGGGGACCACACCCCTCTGGTCCAAAAAAAATATAATTGATTGCTTCAAGGACTTCTTCTCGAACACAAGGCTTCACATGTGGAAGGTCCTACCCATCCTAGTTGCATGGAGTTTGTGGTTGGGACGTAATGCCAACCTATTTGAGAATAAAGCATCACCCACTATCAAAACCTCCCAATGGGTGCTAACTCTTTTGCAATACTACAAGGACTCCCTAGCTCCTAAAAGGCCTAGATTACTCAAACCTATTCTCATAAGTAAAAATAGGGATTGGGCCTTCGTTGATGGGGCATTCCAATGATCTACAAAGTCCCTTAGCCTTGGAATAGTTATATATCTCTCGCCTTCTCATCATTTCCTTAGTAAAGTCAATATTGGATCAAGCACCAATAATGTAACACCCTAAGGCTGAGCCCCTGCTGAATTGTAATTATGTTTATAAGTTGGTGAGCCAAGTGTTTATAAGCTGAAGGCTTATGTGATGATTAGGCCGGAGAGCCTAGATGATAAAGGCCAAAGAGCCTGTTTTTGTATATGTAAATACTCATATCATTAATATAAATACATCGTTGCATGTAGACCGACCATGAAAAGAGAGAATGGGGGACTAAGCTCCACTAGGTAGGGTGAGGGAAGGGGCTAAGTGTCTAGGATTAGAAGCTAAGCTAGAGGTCTTACCTCTAAAGGAATAATATTATATTATTATTTCAAAAAGGCTAAGGTTGGACATAATCCGTGTTGTGCTAAGTTCTTGGGGAAAAGGGAACGAGTGTTAAGTGGAGCTCATGCAGCTTCAGGAAGACATGTGTCAACCTGAGCGCATGCAACTTATAGCTGGGAAAGATAGCTCGTTGGGGGGTTCGCCCTCCACTCTCGCGTCTCTCCCTATGCTCATGTTCCCTCGCCACTCTTGCCATTATGGGACCCTCGCCATTCGCTGGAAGTCTTCCATCTTACTGATACATTCAGGGATTCATACAGCGAGCCATCTTCTTCATCGCTGACCTTTGCATCATTCGCGCACCTCTAAAACCAGTAAACCCGTGAAGTTGACCCGTGTTTTCCTGTGAAGCACAATGCACATGTATTTTACTGAGCCCGTGTTGTGTCTTAACAGTTGGTTTTTGCTGCCAATGGAGTTCCTTGGCTAAGCATGGCTTGTTGCCATCTTCTGTGTCCTTACTCGGTTTCGGTTGCTACCATCGTATGTTTTGTTACCGAGCTTTGTTGTTTCCATCATCTTACTTGAATTAAATTAGAAGTTGGACTGAAGAAGCAGGTTGTCAGGCCTGTGGTTTGAAGAGGCGGGTTGTTGGGCCCGTGGATTGAAGAAGTAGGTTGTGAGGCCTGTGAGAAACTCTCTCCAGGTGAGAGAGGTTGTTGGGGAAGTTATTTCTCCTGGAGGGAGCCCAACAACAACTATAGTGCTCTGAGAATTCTTGTCTGGCCTGTTGCTGAAGCCCTGGAAGGGAAGTGGAGCAGCCGAAGGACTGTTGAGTAGAGAAGGGGCACACTTCCTGGGGTGGGATAGGCATGTGGGGAATGAGAGGTGGTAGGTTGTGTGTATAAGTTGGCTCCTGGGAGGGAATCCTTCCTGATTGACTGTGTCGCATCCCATTGTCTCAGCCTAGCCTAGGAATCCCTTTACTCGGGTGGAGTTTAGTCCTAACTCAGGGGTGACCCACTGCTGAGAGTGATGAGCAACGTGGTCTATGGATGGGAGGTTCGTGGAAGGTCTGCACGCAGTTGGTGGTCTTCTCTAAAAAGATAAGTACCATTTATGTGTTCATTTACTTGCTTTGTATTTGCACATGTTTTATATTTACGAGTTTAGCCTGTACATGTTGTGCGTATAAGCTTTATTGTTATTTCTGCACTTATATGTATATTATCATAATATAATTTTCTGTTAAGTTGTATATGCATGATGTTCTGCAAGATTTTATGTGTGCCATAGCCCAGCAGGTCTATGGCTAGGTAAGATACCTTATAGGTTATCAGAATCTCAATAAGAATGTGTTTTTCGGTAGCATGACCCGACTTGAGTGGCCGGGTACGCCATAATGTGGTATCAGAGAAGAAAAACAATGATAAGGTTGTTTGGGTAGCATTACCCGGCAGGGGTTGGTGGTCGAGGACGTTACAAAATGGTATTAGAGCAGAAAAACAATGATAAGGTTGTTTGGGTAGCGTTACCCGACAGGGGTTGGTTGTCGGGGACGTTACAAAATGGTATTAGAGCCCTGGTTTCAACACTGAACCTGGATGGGCCGTGTTTGAGTAAATGGAAGTTACAGAGTGCCAGAAGGGCATTGAAAGAATACTTGGACTGTGTTCGGAAACATAGGAGGTGTAACAAGTTTAAGAAATGGCCACAGGGAAAGAAATCACAACATTCGTGGTGTTGGGCCGTTAGATCTAGACGAGAACAAGATAAGTCATCATATCAAGCGAAGATTAAGTCACGACTATTAGTTCTCATTGAACGGAGATCGACGGTGGGGAGCCATTGCAGAGATCGAAAAGGAAATTAAAGCATGAGAAAGTTGAGACTCTGCAATTCCTCAGGATTGTTGATCTTGCTCAATCAACAGATCAACGGTGGATATTGATCCCACTATGGATGAGCATCTTCGCATTGCGGAGATCGGGAAGGAAATTAAAGCATGAGCAAGTTGAGTTTCCGCAATCATTCCTGGTCGTTGATCTTCATGGTCCATTAAAGCACAACTGTCGATCTTGCAAAGTGAGATAAGCACCCAAAGGTTAAGTCGAGGTCACAGCTCTAGGTCACATGTACATAAGATAGAGCAAACTTCGTGTAATTCCTATCCGTCGATCCAAGCAAGCAACATGTATAGGCAAGTTACCTTGTTCGTGAATTCAGCGTTCGAGAGAAATGGAGTGTGTCGATGCGCAAACTCTTGAAGTCCCGAAGTCCAGAGTTCATCCAGACCATTCATCAAAAGGGACATGTGTCGGCAGATCGACTTGTTCAGGAATACAACATTCAAGAGAAACAAGGTGTGAATAGAGTGAAATATCTCGAAGCCCGAAGTCCTGAAGTGACATGGCATGATGATGTCATCAAGGGTGACGTGGGCTTCCTTAGTCTTGCAACGTGTCAATCAGAATGGTACTTTTGACGACATTATTGGACCAAATGAAATTCGACATGTGGGACCACGTGCCACCAACTTAATTGTTTATAGTTGTACCATGTGGGCTCTGGAAGGTAAAGTAGATCAGAAATTCAGAGTTCGGGACATTTGAGGAATGCTAAGGTAAAATATTCTGAAGTCCCAAAGTGACATGGCCTTGTTGACGTCACCAATGATGAAGAGAATACATGGGATGTGTGCCACATGTTAGTGAGTTAAGAACCTGTGGAGGATAACCACTTCGGGAAAAGTGGGGTCATGTGGGTTGAGAACTCCCGAAGGCCAGAGAGTCAGAGCTTCGAAGTAAATAACAATTGTCAGATCTGGGAGTTACAGAGGAGGACCATCGAATCAACATCCGATTAAGTCATGACCGTCAGATCATCACAAGTAAGATCTGTGGTGGAGAGAAGTTGCGAAGATTGGGGGCAGAAATAACATCCGTGCGGGTTTAACCTCTGTAATCCTCCTAGACCATCGATCTGTAGATTCAGCAAGATCAACGGTCGACATCGATTCCACTACAGGAGAGTAGTTTCTATTGCGGAACTTGGGAAAGGAGATAAATGTTGTGCTAGTTGGGACTTCGTAATCGTCCCTGATCATATATCTCCACATCAGTTTAAGCATGACCGTCGATCCTCGATAGGAGGTCAGCTCCTGAGGAATTGAGCGAGGTCCTAGCCTCGATCACCTGGGTCGGAGTTATAGGTCCTTTGGGCATACAAGAAGAACTAGGTTCAACGCCTCTATATTAAAACTATGGTTACGCGGATATTTGATCATGTTAGTGATCGAATCTGAGAGCTAAGACAATCCTTGGCACCCCGATTTTGGGGTTTACAACGCAGTTACAACAAAAGACTGCATAGAAGGGTTTTAGGATGGGAGGTCCTGCATCAACAACTTTCTGCTCAGGACTCAGAATTGAGCAAGGAAGCAGTCATGGGAAAGGTCTTGGAAAGAGGATTCCAGGTATTCAGCCATAATTAAGGATTGAGCAGCTCAGATCACAGGAAGTCAGAAAGAATATTGCAGGTGACCACAAAAGAAAAGTTGTGCCTGTGTTACCAAAATGATATATTGTGGTTCTAGCTAACAATTTTTGATGTATGCCTGTTTTTGGATGTAATGATTACATTTAAAACAAAACAAAAATGCTAGAGATGTCTATAGATCGAAGAAAGAAGGACAAAGATAACTCTTCACTTTACATTTAAGATCTTTAAGAAGTTATTGGATCAGTTGTTGGGTCCAATAAGCAACATGGAAAACCCGAGTAAAATTCTAGTTCGAGGAAGACCTATTCTATACAGATTGATATATATATCAGAATGCTAGTATTTTGATAAAGAAAGACGAAATGTGCGCATGGAGAAAGTGACAACATCTCCAAAGTTCAGTCCTACAATTTGGAGCTAGCAACCCCGTTATTGCTATCGAAATGCGCAGTGGAAGCATGGTATGAAGGTCATCAAAGGTGACATGTTGGAAGTTGAATATGCATGTTAGAAGGAAATCAAATGGGTCATGACAGGAGAAAGTAATACTTCATCAAGCAAATCCAAGTGCTGATATGCTCAATCATGGAAAGTCTAAATCATGTACCTCAAGAAGGAAGTTGGTGTTAACTATCCAAGGTTACTCAGAGAACATGACTGAAAATATAATTGGGTCATGTAGGAGTTGGATTAGAGGGATCCAAGCAATAGTGGGATGCTGAAAATTAATATCAGCATAATATGTAGTTGCAAGTCCATGAACATCCTAAGATAATGGAAGAATAAATCATAGGTAGATATCATGCTAATGGGAATGCAAGACAACACTCCAGGAGGGAAATCAAGAATAGTAGAGGATTGTTGATGCATTCCAAAGGTATTGAATATATTTCCACAATAGCATGGAGATGTCAAAGCCAAGAAAGACTTCAAAAAGAAATGAATCTCTATAGAGAGTCAGTAAGGAACCACAAAGAATAAATTCGTTCTATGCATGGTTTTGAATGCAAAAGAGAAGGTGCCTGAGAAGAATCCATCTCAAGTGGCATAGAGCCATGAGTGACATCCCCAAAGGTTGGAGGTATCACTTGAAATTACGAAACAAATTAAAAGCAATATTAAGTACTTTTAATTAATTCTATGCAGCTAGCGAATGAGGCATATGTGCATCCTTACAACATGCTACAGATTGGTTATGCAAGCCAAGTTTGAGGCTAGTTTGCAAGGAGAATAGAAGAGTGCAAGAAAACTCAAATACTATAGTACTCAGTCGGGAAAGGGCTAAAGTAGTTCAGTCCAAAAAGTAAATGGATGTTGAAGATACAGAGTCTATAAGACAACATGATTGGAATTATAATTCATCCAAATATGAGTTGGGATAGATGGATCCAGGAAATAAATAAAAGATGAAGGTTAATATCAACTTAGAATTAGGCTAAAAAAGAAAAGGCAACCAAGAGTGATTTGGCTAGAAAGTGCTCAGGTAAAAAATAATCATGCACAGTGGTTACAGTGAGAGCACATGAAGATTCATGAATCCAGAAGAATTGAAGACTTTTGGGATCAACAAGGAAAAATGATACAAGGAGAAAGAAGTTGCTACAATTACTGTAGTAGCAAGTATGTTATGGCTTGTTGGGATAGCCATACAGAGAGAATGCTTGCATTCTTTCAAGTGTTGTTGATGATGTTGTTGCAAATGGAAGGAAGCAACATAAAGCTGGAATGTTGATTATAAGACTGATAAAGAGGCATGGGAGCTTCTACTGCCATCAGCTAATCATGTAGCATCAAACTCGTTTAATGGCAGCTATGCAGGTAAGTATTTCTCTTTTGAAATTATGTTGCATAATTGCTAAAGGGAAATTCAGGTAAGAATTTCCCCATATTGAATTTTTATAATACACAGTATGGTATTGTTTAAGTGCATTAACAGGAATAAGTTACCATTAGGTGTGGTAAAGGCTAGAGGCTTGTTATAGTTATCAAAGCTTCTTAGCTTTTGAATGCACACTCTGACATAGTAGCATGTTATGTTAATTTGGTTATGAGGTAATAACCAAAGAAATAAAAGATAAGAACTTGTTATAGGAATGATGTCATGGAAGCTAGTCATGTATGAGACCAGGACATGGTTGGATATGGAAAGGTATGGATATAGAAAGGTTACATACCACACAAATACCTAATGAGCTTCCTACCTTTAAGTAAAACTTGGAATGCAACCTTTTTGCTAACACTAATGCACACCACATAATTATATTCTTGGTGTAGTGTTCTGGTCGAAAAGGAAGGCATCCAAATAATCGAGAAGACAATGGGAAGTGTCTGGAGAATGTGTCAAGACATTGGCCAAATTTCCAATTTATGGATGGTGAGATACATGACTTAGATAAGGATCATTCTGAAAATTAATACAAAGGTGCATTGGATAAATAGGCATTGAGAGTTGCACTCATGCCTAGTAAGTGGCATAGTTGCACCCATACATGATAGAATTGTATACTTAAATGCATTTCCTGAATGCCTTTTGTGAGTGCATGCATATATATTATTACATGGAAATAATTATACTAACGACTGAAGTGTTGCTAACTCATGGAATTGAGAACATTTCAGGAGCTGTTAGACATTGCAACAAGAAAGTTGCTAGTCAAGTAGTCACAGGAACATTGACTACAGGAAAGTTTCTGTTTAGAAAAAAGAGTAATGAATTTACTGATATTAATGAGGAACAGGCGTATGCATAAAATGATAATTCATTTTATCCAATAAATTGGTGGTAGTTGTGAATGAATTGTTAGTTATGGACAATTCTCATAACACTTCATAAGGTTTTTGTACATATTGCAATGAGAGGATGATGTACAAGAAATACTGACAATTTGTTGGCTGAATGCAAGATAGAAGAATTGCAGGAAAAATGGTATTCAACATGGTGCTTGCTGAAAACCATAAGGAAGACTGCATCCTATTATTGCAACAACAATGAAAAAAAAAATATGAAAAAGAATTTCATATTTTGGGAAAAGTTGAATTCCTTATGAAATTAATTTGATTTCTAAATGAATTCTTTGATGTTCTCTCATGATAACTGCATGTGTGTGATGCAGATGAGATAATAATGATCAAAGTTGGAATGTTGGAAAGAACAACTACTGTTGAGGATACTAAAGCCCTATAATTGTAGAACCTTGGTGGGGTTCTGGTAATGGGTTAGCGCTCTCCTTGTGTGTGAAAGCCTTGGCAAGATGGATCGATGAAGGACTGCGTAGCAGTGAAGGGATGCCTGAGCCTGGAAGGGCAAGTGCAACAAGGAGGAGGAAACTCAAGGATGCTTATGGCATGGTAGCTACCATAAGGAGGGTGTGTCAAATGGAACAATGAGCTGAATTATTTCCGGAAGCAACTATATGGAATAGATCAATTGACTTCTAGCTACAGTATGAATACCATAATTGGTGTTGGAAATTAGAGCATCGGATGGATAACAAGCTTCCAATAGCTAAAGCTTGGATATTTTTAAAGAATTTGAATGGTACATGGTATATAATGCACCGAGGACAGTGCATAAATAAGGGGAGGGGATTGTAACACCCCAAGGTCGAGCCCCTGCTGAATTGTAATTATGTTTATAGGCTAGCGAGCCAAGTGTTTATAAGTTGAAGGCTTATGTGATGATTAGGCCGGAGAGCCTAGATGCTAAAGGCCAAAGAGCCTGTTTTTGCATATGTAAATACTCATATCATTAATATAAATACATCGTTGCATGTAGACCGACCACGATAAAAGAGAATGGGGGACTAAGCTCCACTAGGTAGGGTGAGGGAAGGGGCTAAGTGTCTAGGATTAGGGGTTAAGCTAGAGGGCTTACCTCTAAAGGAATAATATTATATTATTATTTCCAAAAGGCTAAGGTTGGACATAATCCATGTTGTGCTAAGTTCCTGGGGAAAAGGGAACGAGTGTTAAGTGGAGCTCATGCAACTTCAGGAAGACATGTGTCAACCTGAGTGCATGCAACTTATAGTTGGGAAAGCCAACTCATTGGGGGGTTCTCCCTCCACTCTTGCGTCTCTCCCCATGCTCTCGTTCCATCACCACTCTTGTCATTATGGGACCCTTACCATTCTCTGGAAGTCTGCCATCTTACTGATGCATCCAGGGATTCACGCGGTGAGCCATCCTCTTCATCGTCGACCTCTGCATCATTCACGCACCTATGAAACCGGTAAATCTGTGAAGTTGACCCGTGTTTTCCTACGAAGCATAGTGCACCTGTATTTTCCTAAGCCTGTGTTGTGTCTTAATGATTGGTTGTTGCTGCCAACGCAGTTCCTTGGCTGAGCATGGCTTGCTGCCATCTTCTGTGTCCTTACCTGGTTTCGGTTGTTGCCATCGTATGTTATGTTATTGAGCTTTGCTGTTGCCATCACCTTACTTGAATTGACATAGAAGCTGGACTGAAGAAGCAGGTTGTCAGGCTTGTGGTTTGAAGAGGCGAGTTGTCAGGTCTGTGGATTGAAGAAGGAAGTTGTCAGGTCTGTGAGCAACTCTCTCCAGGTGAGAGAGGTTGTTGGGGAAGTGATTTCTCCTAGAGGGATCCCAACGACAACTATAGTGCTCTGAGAATTCCTGTCCGGCCTGTCGCTGAAGCCCTAGAAGAGAAGTGGGGTAGCTGAAGGACTGTTGAGCAGAGAAGGGGCACACTTCCTAGGGTGGGACATGCATGTGTGGAATGAGAGGCTGTAGGCTGTGTGTATAAGTTGGCTCCTTGGAGGGAATCCTTCCTGATTGACTGTGTAGCTTCCCATTGTCTCGGCCTAGCTTAGGAATCCCTTTACCCGAGAGGAGTTTAGTCCCAGCTAGGGGGTGACCCACTGTCGAGAGTGATGAGCAGCCTGGTCTATGGTTAGGAGGTTCGTGGAAGGTCTACACACAGTTGGTGGTCTTCTCTAAAAAGATAAGTACCATTTATGTGTTCATTTACTTGCTTTGTATTTGTACATGTTTTATATTTATGAGTTTAGCCTGTACACGTTGTACATATAGACTTTATTGTTATTTTCACACTTATTTGTATATTCGCAGAATATAATTGTCTATTGAGTTATATATGCATGATGTTCTGCAAGAGTTTTTGTGTGCCATAGCCCAACAGGTCTATGGCTAGGTAGGATACCTTATGAGTTATCAGAAGCTCAATAAGAATGTGTTTTTTGGTAGCATGACCCGGCTTGAGTGGTTGGATATGTCACAATGTGGTATCCGAGCAGAAAAAACAATGATAAGGTTGTTTGGGTAGTGTTACCCGGCAGAGGTTGGTGGTCGGGGACGTTACAAAACGGTATTAGAGCATAAAAAAAATGACAAGGTTGTTTGGGTAGCGTTACCCGACATGGGTTGGTGGTCGGGGACACTACAAATAACCTGGCATATTTCTCAGTTTTATTTGCAAATCTAAGAATGGCATCCATAAAGGAGGTTATTGATATCCAGATATTCAGAGATTTAAAATTACGCATTGATTGGATGAAAGATGTTATTCAACTATCCCACTTGGAGTTACAATTAATCGGTCAAAAACTGAAATATATTGCCGGACAATTCAATGACATACGTTTTACTCATATTTTCAAGGAACAAAACATGGAGGTTGACTCTCTATCAAAGGAGGCACTTCTTCTGCGCACCAATATGGTTCAATGGGAAGAATTCTTGGAAGGATGCTTGGTTTCCATATCCAAAGAAAGTTTCTTTCTTCTATTCTCTTAATGTTGGCTTTCATATTCTGAAAAAAAACGTTGATGTCTTTTTGAACACTCTAGACACTTTTTTGAAACTAGTTAGAGAACAATATTTTATTAAGCTTATAGTGCCACTAGTTGTGAAAGCCAATAAAATATGTTTAATGTGAGGGTGAAGAGATTATGTAAAATGTTCTTTGTGAAATGACATGATGATATTCCTCAATTTTACTCAATACTATGATCTTATGTATCATTTAGTTAGATAAGATGATTTTCTATATTCATTTTACAAATATTAGTGGGTGAATCAATGTAATTATTTAATTTTGATTTTGATTATAAATGCAAACAAAGTAATTTTAATTCATGTAATTTTATTTGGTTATTATATATATATATATATATTAAAAATTTAATAATAGCTTATAATGTATTTTGTTTTATTTATTTTTAATAAAAAATGTATTTTAAATTTAATTCTATTACTTTGTATTTTTGAAAACAATCATCAATTTCATGTAAAAAAAATTCATAATTTATAAATTTATGTGAAAATAAAATTGAGAGGCTATTAATTTATGTGAATGTAAATTGAAAAGTTGTAAAAGTATCAAAACATTATGAATTTTTTTATTTGATATCAAATTTCAACACTACTTCCAGGATTTCTTATTTGCTTGGAATCAAATCTTAATAAATGTAAGAAATATAGGAAGACTTCCACTTGTTTATTGACAAATATATATTTTCCCATACTTATTTTTTTTCGCTTTCATATAACTTACAATTTTCAAATAAAAATCTTTCCATTAAAACATTATAAATGATATATATTTATTTTTTCAAAATCAATCAACACATACACATATAACTCAATGGAATTTTTTCTTTTTACCTTTATATTTACTTCAATTCATCATAAACAATTTCCATATATTTCATTTTCTACTCTTACCTAATTAAACTAAGTCATCCTAACTAATTAAGCTAAGTCAACCAAAATAATTAAACTAAATCAATCAAAATACATATAAAAAAAAAACTTTAAATAATAATTTTCATATTAAAAAAAAACTTTAAATAATAATTTTCCTTTTCACCTTCTTGCTAACTTCAATTCATCACAAACAAAAAATTCATAACGTGTACCCTTACCTAATGAAGCTAAGTCAACCCACTTCCACTCTATATTTCCCTATCGAATCCTCCTAAGTACATTCTTAGATTCTTAGAAAGCTTGAAGTGAATTCCAAAAGTTTGTTACCAACTTGAGAAAAGTCATAGATCTTTGTCAAAGGATAAAAAACCATGAATTGGATAAGGAGTGAGAACAAGTCTCTTTAGGAGGGGAGAAAAAAAAAAACTTCCTACCAACTTGACAAAAGGTCACACATCTTTGCTAGGGACTAAAAACAATGAATCGCACCAAGGAACGAGAACAAGTCTATTCGCATGGGGAGGAAATATGGGTCTACACCACGACGACGACGAGACTTGGGAAAATACATGTTTGTTATATATATATATATATATATATATATATATATATAATTAATTAATATTTTTAAATATAAAAATGGATTTAAGATGTAATGATTTTATAATGTTAATTAAAAATATATACATATTAAATTTATAAAAATTTAGTGGTTAATTGATAATAAGAATAATTATTATTGGTTGTTATTTACAAATGTGGGATGTTTCATCATTGTTATTTAAAGAAAACCATGTTACTTGAAATGATCTATTGGTGGTTTGTAAGGGTGTAGACATTCATTCTTGCCAGATGCATATGAGTTTTGTCTTGTTAACTTGTTTCCTCATGTCTAAGAAAGATGAGCTCTATCAACTCTTAGTCCGTCAAAAGCCATTTTAGGTCTTACTCCAAGACCATAAGGTGGTGTCAGCCTAGATAATAACTGAGTGTCATGTAATGTCGTTGTTGAGACTACAATAGTGGAGTCATGTGCTTTCAAGTTGCATCTAGCCTTATTCCCATACATGGCACCAAACATTACTCCTTATGTGTATATAATACCACTTGTGTGTATATGTTATGAATTTAAGTTTATTTTCATATATTTTATAAATAGAGAAAAAAATAATCCTTGCTAGACCATTTTATGTTTAAATGACACAAAACTAATTATAAGCGTTGAGTACTTTCATACCATCGATCAAGGTTTCATCCCCACAAGCTTAACTTCACACATTATGCCATGATCTTTATATCAACATGAACATTCATAAAAATAATAGTACTCCTATTAACATAACATGAACATCCATAAAAATAATAGTTCTCCTATTAACATAATGACTGATTCATTCCAAGGTTGATATACTTATTTGTTTTGACTTCTCCCTACTCCTTTTCACGATGAGTGTGCATTTCTGTGAATAACAACAATAACAATGAGATGCATATATATGTGGTGCCTTGGAACAATTTCCATGACTATAAAATCTCCTCGAAGCTTGCCACTATATTTTGTGCTCGAAGCATTTGAAACTAATGAACACCTTCAACTCACTATGAGACCTACAATATTTTATACTTAAAGGGCTTGAAACTAATGGTAAGCATTGAGTAATTTTCCACACTAAGGTTCCGTTCCCACAAAATTTACTTTGCACCTTAAGGTAGCCATGGGCATATATGGAGGCAGGCTATAAGTTTATGGCATGTAGCACCACCCTCGTGCACATACGACAAACCCAAACCTACCCCCATGTTCTATTCAAGGTCACACCGACATTTTTCCCAAAAGATTTGGAATTAATGATGGACACTAAATAGTTTCACACTATTGTCTATGTCTCCATTCCCACAAAGTTTCACCTAGCACCTGGGTTGAAGTTAAGCATAACACCACTTGCATGGACATATTAAAAACTCAAGCATGTGTTCTCTTTAAGGCTTCCCACAACATTTCACCAAAAGGGCTCATAACTAATGACAAAATTTAAGTGAAGTTGAGTGGAATTAATGGTAGACAGTAAGTAGCTTCATACCATTGGCCATGCCTCGATTCCCACAAAGTTTTCCTAGCACCTAGGTTGAACTTAAGCATACCACCACTTGTATGCACGTATTAAAAATCCAAGCCCCAACCATGTTCTCCTTAAGGCATCCCATAACATTTTACCAAGAGAGTTTATAGCTAACGACAAAAATTAAGTTCACAATGTCAGTTGAGATTTCATTCCCATAAATTTTACTCAATGCTTTAAGGTAGCCATGGGAAAACCTAGAAGTAAAGGTCAAACTTATAACACACATATATAGGCACTTAGATTACGAAGCTTGAACCAAACTCACCTTCATTTTCTTCTTAAGACTTGGAATTAATGGAAAAATTCTATAGTTTTATGTTGTTAATCAAAATTCCATTTTCAAAGTTATAGC
Source organism: Picea engelmannii (assembly GCA_009831015.1). Taxonomy (NCBI): domain Eukaryota; kingdom Viridiplantae; phylum Streptophyta; class Pinopsida; order Pinales; family Pinaceae; genus Picea; species Picea engelmannii. The sequence goes on from ML776562.1 coordinate 931,899, forward strand.
ATACAAAAACACATTATACTAGCACATGCATCAGTGGCAAATGGTGAATGCTGACAGGGATCACCATTTGTCAATCGTATAAACATCTCTCATCCGCAAACCATGAAGACATCTCTAATCCCATAATTAACAGTGAAACGACTAAATTATTGAATGGTGGAGATTAAAAGACAATATAACTATTAGATATCTCCCCACCATCCAATCTTACACCCTCCATCATATTTCCAAATAAAAACACCCATTGATGTAAATATTGATATAAAATTACTAATAACATCACCCTATCACACCAAAAAGTTATAGCCCCAACTGTCACGGGGCTAGACTTGTCGCACTTGAGTGTCCCATACCACCCAAGAAGTCTAGTTGTTGAGCACCACTGACACGACCTCACGTGTTGGGCTTGACCAACAACTCGATTGTATCATTCGGAATATGTCTCACCGTCATGTCCTAGCGAACCCAAGCCATACATATTTAGATGTGCGGAAGTTCGAATGCTCGTTTCACCATAGGCGATGTTGCACCATCACCACCCAACCATCGACACCTACACGTGTCTCCCCTGAGCCAAGGATATTCGAACAATCGACTGCCCAACATGCAATTGTTCTATCATCCATCTAGACTAACACGTGATAGTCACCAAAGATCATGTTCCTTCTCGCCAAGGCATTCACATACTTTCGATGCCCTTATCACTACTATCGCCTTGCCATGGGCGATACACAATCTACCACATTGCCAAGTTGCGCCATCCTCCGTTGAGAAGCCTAACATAGCCTCTCGTCGGTTGGTCACCCGTCCTACTAGACAAGACGTCCTCTTTTTTCCTCCTAGCGTACATGCTAGTACACTGTCATAATCGACTTGTGGCTACACCCACGAGTCGACCACCAAGGCTACCAAATATAGGAACTCGTCATGCAACTTGCCAAGCATACCCAACACACCCTCTCTTGGACTCATAGTGTATCTTGCCAAATATACCTCACACACCCTCCATTGCACCAAATCAAGTACACTCTTAACCAACTCGTCAATCAATCACATCTCTGCACTTGTCATGATAGTGCGCCCTGCATGAACGGTGAAATTCTTACAACAACCATGAACGGTGAGTGTCTTACAACAACCATAAAACACTATGCTTTAAAAGATAGGACGTATAAACAACCTATCTGTCATATGCAACCGACTATGTCTATCGAGCTATGTCTTATAATGTACTGTTTTACAATGTGACATAACTTTAAACGTATAGGTCTCAAAATCTTCCACACACTTCAAAACTAAAAAAATCATTATTAAAAAGATGCATATGTTTATTTAATATGTAATATTTACATAAATTCCGGAAAAAATGATATATATAATTTTTTTTCTCTCAGCTGTCCAAAATGACTGATACCGGTTTCTGGTATACCGTCATGTTTCCCGGACAGAGGCCGCCGGTTTTCAGAACGCCTGATACTTTCTGAATCGACAGCGGAGAGAGCAAGACCAGTCTCTTGGAATTCGATCCATGCCGAATCCTTCCCCTAGACAAAGGTTATGCTCCCCAAATCTGCCAAGAAAATGATTATTTTGCATACGACGTGGAGCTCTGTTCACTGATTTGCACGAATATCTCTGGTTTTGCTTATTTTGTCTGTGCAAATCAGGGTTTCGATGCATTCTCCAGAACAGTAACACTCCCGTTCCTGTAAATTATCGAGCTATGTCGGTGGCAGAACTTAGGGAGCGTCATGTAGCGGCAACGGCGAAGGTT
>ML776562.1:953288-976068 GCA_009831015.1 Picea engelmannii
TTCTGGGTTTTCAAATTACTTTATTATTTTCCGTCGTTTACTGGTGGGGCCGACTTCTCTTCCTGGGTCTTCAATTTCTTCCCGGGGCTTCCGTAATGGTGTGGATGGGTCTTCTTGTACTTTCTTGTGGAGAATGACTTGCCCAAAGTTGCAAATCTTCAACATTTATATCACCTTGGAACATCACATCAAGGAAACATGTGTGACCACACCACATCAACACCATAGGAAAGTGACATGAGAAAGTTCTCATTCCATCAAACATTAAATATATCCCCACCAAACATTCAACAAAAGAGGACCATGTAGAACACCCCCTTCTATTGACAAACCAATATCACAATACCATGATGCATAATCACTAGGATGCTCCAAGAAGATTATAGCACATGAAATATCAAGCATCCATATGTCAAGAGAGTGATTCATCAAGCAAAGGCATGAAGGTAGCATCAAACCACAAGATGACCATCCACTGTGACCATCCATCATGGAGAAGTGAGTCTCCTCCACCAAAGATCTCTACCAAATCATCCAATACCAAGAAGAGAAAAGGCTCCATGAAGATTTATGCCCCCAAGTCCATCTAAAAGATCCAAAAATATCAGCTGTAAACTCTATCAATGTGATGAAACTCACTATGTGAAACCTCATACAATATGAGGTGCAAGTGTAACATTAGGCTCCAGCTTGGGGACATGTTCTCTTCTTGGGAGTGCATAAGAACCCGAGGAATCTCTGGTTTCACTTATTAAGAAGACTAGCAAGAAGCAAGAAGCAAAACCACGTGGTGGGATGGATACATATCAACATCCCTAAACACCACATCCATCATAGTATGTCCATTACATCAACCATAGCTCAAAATTGGCTTACAAGGAAAAGACATAAGCCAAAAATGCCAAAGAACCTAATGCTCACATATTTGTTGAGTGTATTCATCCCACTATAATCTAACCTAGGATGAAGCAAGATGTTATGTGAAATCAAATAACCAATGTAGCCATCCAAGCATTTTCTTAAGGCCGGAAAGTCTTCCCTTGTGTTTGGTAATGAACCAAAACAAGGCTACATCAAGGATCAAGCCTATGTATGCTGGAATCTCCCTGATAAAAAGGCTGAAATCTGAAGTAGGCCTATGGCTATAGAAAAGACACCAAAACCATGCCAAAGATGCACCATTGCAAAACTCCTCTATCCAATGTTGGATAGGACTAATGTATTCTTGCTGAGAATATGGCAACCCATCAAAATCTGCAAAATGATCTTTATTATCCTCAGGAAGCAAACTTTTAGGCTTCTCCAATGAAAATATGCCCACTAACAAGCATGAAGATGAAGTAGAAAACACATTTTCAGATCTAGAAATCAATTTCTGTTCATAATCTAGAGCTTGCGGCCCACTTTTGGATGGCTGGAAATTACTATCATGAATTTCAGATTTAAAAACTTGCTGTTCCAAACAATATCCAGCATTAAAAACACGCTTTCCAGCGACTTTTTCACATGAAAACATTAAAAAATCTGAAGATGTAGATGGTTGGAAAATTTCTGCATTTTCATCATCCAATATCTGAAAATTTTCTAGATTATTTATGACAGAAAATGTCTGAAACTTTTCTCAATATTGACTGTCACAAACATGGCTGAAAGGTTGAAATAAATCTGCAACATACATGGGTGAACAAGGCTGAAATTTTTCTGAGTTTACCACCTTCTTTTCAGCCAACTCATCCACAACAGAAGGTTGTCCAATGGCCTCAAGATTTGGAATGTTATCTTCAGAAAGTTCACTGTCAGTATCACAGATGGAGTCTCCATATAAATTCCAGCGATTTTCATCCCAACTATGATTACTAATGTGAAGATTCTCATCTTCTTGGGTGCATTCTTCTTTCAACATCTTAAACATTCTTCTTCTTTCAAGGGTTTGTCTTCAAAATTAAACTTCTCAAAATCATAAGAAAATGCACCATCAAAATCAGAATTTTGAAAAGTACTATAGCTTACCAAACATTAGTCTTCTTGAATGGATGAAATGGATGCTTCATCGTCAAGATCTTCTTCATGTATGGCTGAAAAAGAATCTTCAATGGAAACATGAGGTGCTTCTTCATATGCTTGATCTTTTATGTGGAATGAGGTGTATGCTTCATTATCAACAATGTTTTCTTCACTTGGGGCTGCCATAAGGTCCTCAAAAATCTCCTCATACTTGTCTTCACGATGAGGATTCCTATGCTTGAGAAATACTTTGATAAAATTTGCAAGTGAATATATTCCATTTCTACCAAGATTTTCAAACCATTCCAATGCCTCATCCTCTAGGGTATATGGGAAATTCATTATTATAACATCCTCATGAACAAAATTAAAATCTGCCATACTTTCATGAAGGATGCACCATGTAATATAGTTGAATCAATAAATCCGTGAAATGACAAAATGTGATCCACCCAACTTGTAGCATAACCCTTATTTGGAATTCCTCGAAATGCCCAAGAAATCAAATGGAACATAGAACTCATTCAACCCTGGAGCCAATGCCATGACTCTTCACTTCCAAATCTTCAAATCTAAAAATGAAATCTGAAAATACATATTCTTCATACCTTATGCCATCAATGTGTAGTTGTCAAGGTGAATATTCAAATGCCTTTGAAATGTTGAATGCTTCACCCCTACAAACCCATAATATCTACATGCATCTATAGATCTAATATGCATGGATCAAAAAGCAATAGACCATATAAAAAATCAACCATTTATTGCTGCATAAAATAAGTGCATAAATTCAAGCCACATCAATCTCATAATTTGCACAATCACCTAATACTTTTCTTGGCTTGATCATGGTCATGAGGAGTCCCATGTGAAGAGAAGCCCATTCACATAGTGTTTCCTTGAGAGAAATTTGCTTCATCTGAGCCACAATCTCTATTGTTTTGCTGGCTTGGTCCCTTATTTCCACTTGCCCCTACACATTTTGGGCATCTAAGGAGAGTCTTGGCCTAGACATTTGTAGATCTACTCTTGTAATAGATTGATTATGTTTGATACTTGGTTGGAGGCTTTAAGGCCCATCTTTTACATTTGAGGATTGTTAGACATTGTAATGTTTATTTTATCTAATGACACTAATAAATGTAATGTATCTAAGAGTAATGATGTAATGTAATAAAGTGAGAAATAAGTCATACATAATAATGAAATAGAACATTTAAGTTAATGCTATATTAAGAAATTAGGTGAGTGGTTCCTAAAGGGAATAAAGAACCTTGTTTGCTATAGACAACACCCTTGTATGTCATTTCTATGCACAACGATACAATATGATTTCTATGTTTCTATCTATTTTGACTCTTTACATAATCTCCATAATTTCGTTTAACATGGTATCAGAGCTATGTTGGGCATGGCATTGGGCATTTATAGAGAATTGTGTCAAGTCAAGGTTTGGCACATTTGGAGAAAGACATACAAAGAGAAAGAGGCGAATTGAAGAAATCAAATAAAAAGGACAAGTTAAGAGCAAGTTTAAAGACTTTATTGTCCATGCCATTGAAGTGTCCCAATGAATACTCATACCATGTGGCAACTTCTATGATTGGTGGCTGCCAAAAGATCGACCTCGATGACATAGTCCTTGTTGCCGCCTTTATACACACTTGGGTGACGTGGAAGAAATCTTCAATCCACTTGGTGTGTCCTTGGGGGAAAGTCTCGAGTCAAGGTGCTATCATCTGATCCTCAACTCCTCCGTCTAGGCCAACTCCTAGCGAAGCCAAGGGGGGTAGTTCCTAAAGAAAAATACTAAGGCTCAAAACTAAATCTAAGCAAATGATATTCTAGGAGTTTATTGCAAAAGACAATACAAAAGATAAAGTTCAAACTTCAAACTAACAACATATATTATCCAACTACCGCAAAGTGCTTATGAAAGAGATATTTCAAATTGAAAGTACTTGCATAAAGATAATTAGATGAATATAGATACTTGCAAATAAATAACCAAAAGCAAAAAGGATACTTCAAGATAAGACAAATAAAACTTTGCAAGAATGAATACTTGAAGCAAATGGCTTCTTAAGATAAACAAAATTTTAGACTAGTGCCAATATTGAGATCGTGTAATGCTGCTGAAAAATGTAGATTGCCTTGTGAAAGTCCTTGAAGTTTTAGAATTTACTTCAAGTGTTGAGTGATTATTATTATGAAATTGCTTGTATGAAATTGTGTTACAGGAAAGCAAATCTAAACTAGGATGTGGCCTCTTAAGAGACTATCCATTTAGTATGGAAATTTGCGGAGAGTTTGTCGAAATCCAATGGCTTCACCAACAAACTCACTAAAGGTGTCGGATATCCAACATGGAGGGGAACAAGCCTAAGGTATTCCGCATGACTTCACACACTCCCTTTAGGTGGTTTTACACACCAAGCAATAGTTTCCTTAGAGATTGTCCTAATTAATCTGCTCCACACTGACCAACCCGGTTCTGCGTGGAACTTACTTCCAAAAGATCGAGACTAAGCTTGCAATTGGAAGGGTCAGGAACATACACCGGGAGCTGAGGGGAAATGTTTATTTTTGCAAAAGATAAAGATTGAAATAATTTGTAGAAAGTAAATGTTTCCTAATTAAACTATGTCCACACTGTCCAACCTCTTTTCAGAGGAGTTGAGGGGACGGGTTTATTTGCTCCAAAATGAAATGACAAAAAAATAAAAGTTTTCTAATTACTACTGTCCACAGTGTCCAACCTCTTTTCAGAGGAGTTGAGGGGATGGGTTTATTTGTTCCAAAATAAAGAAAACTTGCTCAAAGGAAACTACTCTAGCAATTAGTGTTCTACTTTGCGAAAAGGAAAACTTAATCTAAGGTTGTGATTACTTTTTACTTTTACTTTACTATGTGAAATTGGAAAAACTTAAAGCAAGAAAGCAAGACTTGCGAAAAGAGACACCACACCACAACACCGATCCCCTTGATGGGGAAAAGACAACGGGTTTTGTTATCACTCTAGGTGTCCTTCTAGGTTGTGACTCGAAGAAGCCTGGTAACTTAACTAATATATCAATGTTCCACTCAATGGATCAAGTCAGATGACTAAATCAGACCTCATTCACTCAAGACATGCATAAACTCAACCAAATAGACAAGGCTTCTAACTATCACTGTTTAGAGGGTTTGTAATATAGGTGAATAAATGGAGAATTCTCACTATGCTGGCAAATTCATATATAAAGCACTCACACATGAATGACTAATCATAACAAGGAAATGATACTTTCAATTCAACTTATCAACACATAGATAGGATGACAACTATCTGGTATTAGATAAATAGAATAAACATGAATTGAACATCCAAGCACAAGTATAGAACAGAAAGGAAAATGTAGATCTGAACATGTAATTGTAAAAGAGCTTGTATTAATTTGACATGAACATGAGAAGCTTGAGTACAAGTGTGTCTAAGAGTCCCTAAAGTTGAACCCCCTAGTCTATAAAATTGATAGGCTTTATAGCCTTTACAAGCAGTTTCAGATCCTCAAAAGATGGATCTGATACCCTCTTCTCCTATCTCAAATTCGAAATTGTGAGGTGGCTGGAAAAGACAGAAAATTCTGGAAATATGCTGCTCAAAGATTTACCCATATCTCTCTAACCAAAACCGCTGTGTACAAACTGGAAGATGCTTTTGTAGATTGGTTTGTTGTGAGAAAAAACCTCTCTCAGTTCTTTGAGATTCGTTTTTATTTGTCCGGGATTTGCATTTCAAAAACATGTGTCAAACAGGGAAATTCTGAGATCCGAAAATTAGGGCTTAGAGATGAATTCGATTCTCCCAATCTATGACACCTGTAGGAAAAATGAGAGAGGTTATTGTTCTTTGACGTGTTAGCAACAAAAACCTTCGCCCGTTTCTCAAAATTATTCTTCAGTCGCTTAGAATCATCATTTGCAAATGATGATTCAACACAGTAAAAACAGACTTTTTTGCACTTTCGGTGGCTAAAATAGCCCTGACTTTCGCGTTTAAGCTGCCGAAAGCTAGGGATTTCGGTGGCTTAGAAGCCCTTTTGGGAAGGCGCTTAGCCACTGAAACCTAAGTTTTGGCTTTTTTGGAATAAAGATCAAATCCAATGTTTTTCAAACTTTATTACAAACCTAAGGCTCTAAAAAATGAACCTTAAAAAATTTAGAAATGTATTTTTCAATGGCTTCCTATCACCTAAAATAAACAAATTTGACTGTGTTATTTGAGGAGATAACATCTGGCTCTTTCTGGGGATGAAAACCTCCCTGCGAGGTTTCAAGAACCTCAACTCCAATGCCTTTTCTGTTGGGTTATGGAGTCATTTGGCCTGTGCAACTGATCTTCTGCAAACCTATAACTTGCATGTAGCCTTTACCATTGGGCTATGGAGTCGTTTGGCCTTTAGAATTGATCCCCTACAAACCTGTAGTCTGCATGTAGCCCGTTTGTATCCTTTACAAAAGATATCTAGATCCTAGAAAACTGGATCAAATTTACTTAAAATAGAAATTCAAACTAGATTCACAAAAATAGGAAAAGATCCTATTTAAGGGGTCAAACCCTTATCTTGAAAGTCTTCATAGTCTTCTACAGTTGTAGTGATTCTTCAGATGCTGATGGATAAGGTCGAAAATGTCACCCTGGCAAACCAGTCATCTTTTGCCAAAAATAGATAAGAAGTTTTATCTTCCTCACGCCGCTGACACCTCCAAAACTGAAACAGAGCAATAAAACTGATGCTCTAAATTATGATCATCACTTAGGAACCTTTCTCGTGCCAACTGGAACAACAACACTTAGATCTGTGCAAAAAAGAGTGGCTTTCTGCCCTTCTATGTGCTTTGGCGACTCATCTTCAAGGCCATCTGAGTGCAACTTGGTGGATAACAGTCCTGTGGCAATGTAGTATGTTCAAAATTTTGAAGACGTTGACATTAGGGAACACTGTAGCGATTGGTTGGTGATTGGAAACTAATTGATAAAGGTGGATAAAGGCAACACATACAAATTTGGTAACCTACAACCCACATAGTGAGAAAAACAAACTGATGACTGCGGATTGCATTGCTTGATTGATCTCACCCTCCATAACATAATCTATTCTAGAGATCGACAGTTGTAGAAGAATTTGGATGCGTAGCAGCCTAATTGTGTATTCTATACTAGAGACTAGCAACCATGAAAGAATTTGGAGGTGCAACAGTGCATGTCAATTCGCATCTTTGCCTTTCAATCGAATCTGGCTACCTCTGTGTGTATTGACTTGTCGACACACAAATCCTTGGAGACATTCGTTGAAGCAAGGTGACAACATAGAAACCCGATGGTTGTATACAATAGAAGATTGTTCCATTTGATTTGGGAAGGTACACAATCAATTATTGCCATAAAATGTCAGAGCACACATTTCATAATTATTCTCGAAGATATAAGAAGTCATGACAATGATTTGCATTTTGTTTTTTTGAGGTGATATGAAGTAAATCCTTTGTTTAAAACACTTTGCAAACTGAATTTTTTTTGTGCACTGAAAACTCTGTTATTCAAACTCTTTGGAAATTATACACTATAAAAATCTTGTAGTTATAAGTAGCTTTTTCCAAGAGTTATATAAGTTGATTTCTTTGGGAGTCATAGGGGTTTTTGTTTTGTGTTGGAGCCATAAGTAGATTTTTTTTTTGGGTGTAATAATGTGAGTTTTTCAAGTTATGAGCAGTGTTTTGAAGGTATTAGCTGCTATGACCAATATCGACAATTTGATGGTGCCCAAATCTCACAAATTGAATGGGAAGAATCACCCAACATGGAAACAAAAAATGGAGTGAATCTTTCCCTGTAATGATCTTTGGGTGTTAGTCTTCGAGACAATTCAAAAACTAGATCCTATGACTAATGACTACAAGAAGAAAAATTTAAATATTATACTACCCACTTTTGCTCTTGAGGATGGCATTCTTCCTCTTATTAAAGGCCATAGCATTGCTATTAAAGTGTGGAAGAAATTAAAAAGTTTGTATGAAACCTCTGATAAACTTCACATTTTATTGTTGTGAACTAAATTTGAAGATGGCATGATCTTTGGGTGTTAGTCTCCGGGGCAATTCAAAAACTAGATCTTGTGACTAATGACTACAAGAAGAAAAATCAAAATATTATACTACCCACTTTTGCTCTTGAGGATGACATTATTCCTCGTATTAAAGGCCATAACATTGCTATTAAAGTGTGGAAGAAATTAAAATGTTTTATATGAAACCTCTAATGAACTTCACATTTTATTGTTGTGAACTAAATTTGAAGATGATTAAATACAATTCTGTCACAGAGCATGTCTAGAAATTGCAAGAATTGAAGAATGAGTTATCGATAATTGATATTGATATTAAAGATAGAATTGATTACTATTTTATTCAAGAGTTTGCTTGACTTGTATTAGAGTTTCATCACATCATTTTGCATATCTTCTCGAAATGAAGCTCCCACTTTCGAAGTTGTAGGTTTGCTAACCCAAGAAGAATAAAGGTTAAATAAGAGTGAGAGTGATGGTCCAGATTGAATATACACATGGACACATAGAGGAAGAGGTCGAGACAAAGGTTGTGATAGAGGCAAGGACCATTGGCAATCAAGTTGGCAACATAATTCACAAAGTTTCAAAGGTAATTCCCAAAATACCAAATCAAAATTTTGCAATTTTGTGGCAACAATCTTTATTATGAAGAAGATTGTTTTCTTAAAGAAAAACATAAAGATGAAAGGACCAGAGGTAGAGGTAGAGGTAGAGGTTGAAGTAGAGGAAAAGGAAGAGAAAAAAAGACATCAAAGTTATTTTGTAGAGAGTTGTAGAGAGTAGTATAGCTATTCCCCACACTAAATTTGAAATTGTTTATAGTTTTATGGCCATACACGAAGAAGTTGCTACATCACAATCTGTTTGGTATATTGATTTAGATGCTACCAAACACATGACTAATAAAAATATGAGTGCTTTCCAAGATCGATAGATGTGAAAATGAAGTTATTTTGCGTGATAACAGTCTCCATGAACTACAAGGTAGAGGAGAAATACCTATGAGAGTTTTAGGAGATGATGTGAAAGATATATTGAAAATCTTTATGTTCTCGACTTAAAGACAAATCCATTATTTATTAGTAAAATTGCAAATGAGAGTTTTAGTCTTATTTTTGACAAGAAACAATGTCTGATTAAATACCATAGTAATAAAATCATTGCTAGATGAGTGCAAAGTAATGATATGTACAGGTTTGAAGGTGTTTCAAACAAATAATAAGCCTTTTTAACATGCACTACTTTGGAAAATTAGCTTTGGCATGAAAGGTATGGCCACTTAAATTATTTCTATTTGGGATTTACTTCATAAAAATAATTTGGTGAATGCATTGTCTCAAATTGAAGAAGAGAAAGGAGTTTGTGACACATGTTTGGTAGGGAAACATCATGGTTTCAACTTTGATGATGGCAAAACCGGGTCAACTTAGGTATTTGACCTTATTCGTAGTGATGTTTGTGGACCCATGCAAACTCAATCTATAGGAGGACCTAAATAATTTGTTACATTTGTTGATGATTTTTCAAGAAAATTTTGGGTTTATTTTTTGAAATATAAATAAAATGTCTTTGAAACTTTTAAGAAATTCAAAGCAATGGTTGAGAATGATGATAATTGAAATATTTAGATGTTAAGCACGGATAAAGGAGGGGTGTATGAAACCAAGGGATTTTGTGATCTTTGCTATCAACATGGAATTAGAAGGTAGACCTCCATCGCAAACTCATCGCAGTGAAATGGTGTAGCAAAAAGGAAGACTCATTCAATTATGGAAATGGCAAGATGTATGATGAAATGATGTAGTCTCAATGATCATTTTTGCGTTGAAGTAGTTTAGACAACAATGTTTTTGTTTAATTGAAGCCCCATAGAGGTAGTTCATGGTAAGACTCCTTTTGAAGTTGGGTTAGGAAATAAGCCCTAGGTAACACATTTCAAAGTCTTTGGTTGTTTGGCATATGCACATGTTCCAAATAAAGATAGGAATTGTAATAAAAAGTAAGAAGTGTATATTCATTGGATATAACATTGAATCAAATGCATACAAGATATATGATCTAGTAAATAAGAAGATTGTAATAAGTAGAGATGTGGTTTTTGATGAGAAACCTGCACATGTGCAAACATTTGTATGGAAAGGTGAAGTTTTGCATATTGATAAAGATTTAGCCTAAACTCAAAACTCATCACATATAAGAGAAGAAGAAGAGAAGAGGACAAAGAAGAAGGGGAAGAAAAAGTAGAGTTAGAGTTAGAAGAAGAAGATGGTAGAGAAGGTGTCAATCAATCAAGTACTTAAAAGAGGTCAAAATGGTTCTACAAGACTCTTCATATGTAAAGCCGAATGAAATGCAACAAGGACAGAGGAGAACAAGGTGAAAGTCACCCTATTAGGTAAATCTTGTTTTGTTGAGCGAAGTTGTGAATTCATATGATCTGGTTTCTTTTAATGAAGCGAACACCAAACAAGAATAGAGAGATGAAATGTAAGTAGAATATGGTGCTTTAATGAAAAAGAAGACTTGGAAGTTAGTTGAATTACCTTTGAATAAGAAACCAATAGGCTATAAATGGGTATATCAAACTAAGTTCAAATCAAATGGTTCGATTGATAAATATAAGGCTAGGTTAGATTCAAAAGGATATGCACAAAGAAAGAGTATAGACTATGGGGAAACACTTGCTCTCACAAAATTAATTACAATCAGGATATTGTTAGCTTTTGCAACATAGTTTGGATGGAACGTACACCAGATGATTACTGTCGAAGAATTTGTTGTTGAAGGAGAAGAAAAGTTGGTATGTAACTTAGAGAAGGCCTTGTATGGATTAAAAAAATCCCCTCGAGCTTGCTATGAAAATATTGATAAGTATCTTGGGTCGAGTGGTTTCAAGAGAAACAATTATGATCCTAACTTGTATATCAATGAAAAATAAGAAGAAATTATCATTATGGTTGTATATGTTGATGACTTAATAGTTATAGGTCACAGTTCTAAGTTGATTAAAGAAGAAAAATATAATCTTTACAAATCATTTGACATCATTGAATTGGGATTACTACATTATTGTTTGAGTATTGAAGTTCGACAACAACAAAACAAAATTTTCATCTTATGGACAATGTATGCTTCGAAATTGTTTAACAAGTTTAGAATGAGAGATTGCAATCCTAACAAAACACCAATGGTGGAGGTAAACTTAAATCTTTTGAAAGATGATAGATCAGATGTGGTTAATGAATTGTTATATCATCAACTAGTAGGAAGATTGATATGTCTTAGAAAAACCAAACCATCCATAACTTTTGCAATTGGTATGATGTCAAGGTTTCTAAAGTCGGAAAGAGACACATTGGAATGCAACAGAAAGAATGCTTAGGTTTATCAAGGTACCTCATATGTTGGTATTTTACTTGAGAAGAATGACAATTTCATGTTGAATGGTTTTTTAGATGTGCATTAAGTAGGGGATATGGATGAAATAAAATCTACAATGGATTATGCTTTTACTCTTGGTAGTGGAGTGATTTCTTGTGGAAGTAAAAATCAACATTCAATGGCTCTTTTAACAACAAAAGTTGAATACAAAGCAACAATTGGAGTTACATGTGAAGCAATATGGTTACGAAGGATTTTATGTGATTTGAAGCTTTCATAGATGCAACTAACAACTTTACATTGAGATAATCAAAGTGCAATCAAGATGTTAAAGAATCCAATCTACCATCCAAAAACAAAACATGTGGAAATTCACCGTCATTACTTTAGAGAACAAGAGAAGGAACAAAGCGATAGAAACGATTTATTGCAGGTCTGAAGACCAGTATTAGACATATTCACAAGGCACTCATCAAGGATAAGTTCGAGAAATTCCAAGCGCTGTTAGGAGTGACGAAAAATGAAATAAACATTAAAAGATGGCGTTATAATTTGTAATGTTTAATTTATCTAAGGACACTGATAAATGTGATGTATCTAAAAGTTATGATGTAATGCAATAAAGTCAGAAATAAGTTATACATAATAATGAGATTGGACATTTAAGTTAACGTTATATTAAAGAAATTAGGTGAGCGGTTCCTAATAAGAATAACGAAACTTGCTTGGCATATATGCAACACCGTTTATGCCATTTCTAAGCACCGTGATATAATATGATATCTCTATTTTCGTCTCTTTTGTTTTTTAATATATTCTCCATATTTTAGTTTAACAAGGATACCAATTACTCCTCATTCCATGTGTATGTATGTTAAACTATGCTATGGAGAATATACAAGAGAAAAGCGAGAGTCTGAATGAGAGGTGTATTAATCAACGTGTATTTAGTTACATAAAGTGGTGTTGTGTGTGTGTGTATAGCAAGTTCTGTTATTCCCGTTAGGAACCGCTCACCTAATTTCATAAGTACATTAATTTTAATGTCATTTATTACATATGACTTATTTCTACTTTATGATATTACATTATTACTCTAATACATTTATTACCAATGAAATAAACATTACAATATCTAACACCCCCTCTTAATGTTTATTTCATTTTTCACAACTCCTAATGTTTCTTGAAATTTTTTGAACTTCTCCCTATTGAGTGCTTTGGTGAAGGTGTATGCCACTTGATCTTGGCACTTACAATTAATCAAGTCTATCTCTTTGTTCTGTACTTGTTCTCTAGTACAGTGATGCTGGATTTCAACATGTTTTATTTTTGAATGATAAATCAGATTCTTCGTCATCTTGATGGCACTTTGGTTCTCACAGTGTAAAGTTGTAGGTTGCATTTGTGGAAGCTTCAAATCACTTAAAATTCGATGTAACGACATTGCTTCACAAGTTGCCCCAACAACTGCTTTGTATTCTACTTTTGTTGTTGAAAGCAGTACTGAAGGTTGCTTTTTACTTGCCCATGAAATCACTCCACTATTAAGAGTAAAAGCATAATTTGTTATAAATTTCCTTTCATCTGTATCATCTGTCTAGTTTGCTTCTGAAAAAACCTTTCAACATGAAGTTATCATTCTTCTCCAGTACAATACCAAATTGTGAGGTATCTTTGATATACCTAAGTGGTCTCTTTGCTGCATTCCATTGTGTTTTCTTAGGACAATTTATAAACCTTGATAACATTCCAACTACAAAAGTTATGTTTGTTCTAGTTGTGGTAAGATAAATCAATCGTCTTACAAGTTGACGATAAAACAATTTATTAACTGCCTCAGATTCGTCATCTTTTGAAAGCTTTAAGTTTACCTCCATTGGTGTTTTCTGGGATTACAATCTTCCATTCTAAAATTTTGCAACAATTTTGAAGCATACTTTGTTTGTGAGATGAAAACCATGTTTGGTTGTTGCCAAACTTCAATGCCCAAACAATAACGCAATAATCCCAAGTCAGTCATATCACATGATGTGCAAAGACTGTCTTTTTCTTCTTAAATCAAGTCATCACTACCACCTGTAATTATTAAGTTATCAAGATATACAATCATAATGATAATTTCTTTACCTTTTTCTTTGATATACAAGTTAGGATAAAAATCACTTCTCTTGAAACCTTTTGATTTAATATACTTATTCATATTTTCATACCATGCTTGAGGGACTTGTTTTAATCCATACAAGGCCTTCACCAACTTACATACTAACTTTTCTTTTCCTTCAACTGTAAATCTTCCAGGTTGTTCCATATACACTTATTCTTGTAAATCCCCATTTAAGAATGCACTTTTAATATCCAACTAGTGTTCTTGCCATCCAAACTCTGTTGCAAGAGCTAACAACATTATGGTTATGATTAATTTTGCAGTAGGAACAAACGTTTCCTCATCGATGTATTCTTTTTGTGCATATTCTTTTGCAACAAACCTGGCTTTATATTTATCAATAGAACCATCTGATTTGAACTTTGTGTGATACCCATTTATATCCTATTGGTTTCTTAGTTGAGGTAATTAAACTAACTTCCAAGTGTTGTTTTCATCAAAGCATCATATTCTACTTGCATTGCATCTCTCCGTTCTTGTTTCTGATTTGCTTAATTAAAAGAAACTGGATCATAAGAATGCACAACTTCACTCATCAAAGCAAGATTTACCTACTATGGTGATTTTGACTTTGTTCTTTTCTCATCGTGTTGTATCTCATCTGGCTTTGCATCATAAAGAGTGCGATAGAACCATTTTGACTTTTTTTGACACGTACTTCCATCTTTTGGAGATTGACTATCATCTTTTCCTTCCAAATCTACTTTTTCTTCCTCCACTTTGTCCTCTTTTCTTTTGTGCCTCCTATATGTGATGGGAGTTTTGAATTCAAGCTCTTCATTATCACCTTGCAAAACTTCTCCTTTCCATTATGATGTATATACATGTGGGAGTCGCTCATCACAAATTACATCTCTATTTATAACCATCTTTTTATATAATGGATCATATAACTTGTATGCATTCAATTCAGTGCTATACCCAATAAATATGCATTTCCTACTTTTAGCCTCCAACTTATGTCTATCTGTATCTGGAACATGTGCATGTGCCAAACAACCCAAAACTTTGAAATTGGTTACCTCTGGTTTCCTTCTTGACCAAGCTTCATAAGGGGTCTTTCCACAAACCGCCTTTGTCGAACTATGATTTAACAAAAATACTGCTGTTTGAACTGCTTCAATTCAAAATTGATCATTGAGATGACACCCTTTCAGCATGCACCCATCTCCATAGTTGATTGTTTTTCTCTCTTCTACCCCATTTTGCTGTGGTGTTTTGGAAACAAAAGTTTGTCTTTGAATACCATGATGATAACAAAAATCGCAAAATGCATGTGATTCATACTCGCCTCCTCTCACTCCTAAACACCTTAATGTGCTGATCACTTCATTTTCAACCATAGCCTTGAATTGCTTAAAAATTGCAAATACATCAGATTTGTTCTTCAAAAAATATACCCATATTTTTCTTGAAAAATCATTGATGAATGTTACAAAGTACTTAGCACCTCCGAGGGATTGAGTTCTCATTGGACCACAAACATCACTATGAATTAATTCAATTTCTTGAGTTGCCCTGGTTTTACTGTTATCAAATTTGAAATGATGTTGCTTCTTTGCCAGACATGCTTCACATACACCTTTATCTTCCTCAATGTTAGGCAATCCATTCACCAAATTATGTTTATGAAACAACTTCAAATAAAAGTAATTGAGATGACTGTATCTTTCATGCCATAATTGATTTTCTGAAGTACAACATGTCAAAAAATCTTCTTGTTGCTTTCGAATACCATTAAACCTGTACATATCATTACATAACAATCTCGTGACAATGATCTTGTTGTTACGATCTATAATCAAACACTGTTTCTTATCAAACACAATAGTATAGTTTTCATTCGTGATTTTACTAACAAAAAGTAAGTTTGTCTTTAAGCCAGGAACATACAAGACATTGTGTATATTTTTGATGCAATCTCCTGAAACTATCATGGGTAGCTTCACCTCTTCCTTGTGCCTCATGAATACTGTCATCACCAAGAATAATGATCTTGTTATCACAAGGAGAGTTTTAAAGAAACTTCTTGCATACCTGTCATATGCTTGGTGGCTCCTGAATCAATGTAACAGACACATTGAGAAGCATAGATGTCAGTATGTCTACAAAATGACTTTGATGCTTTCCCCCTCTACTTCTTGCTCTATGATGTCCTCTACCTCTATTCCTGTCAGCGTCATGTCTTTGTTTAAGATAACACTCCTCTTCATTATGATTACTCTTGCTAAAATAATTGCAATGCTTAGAATTTTGAGAAGTACCTGTCTGATTTGAAAAATTGGTCTCCAATTTTGATTCCAACTATACCTTCCTCCTTGATGACTTCTGTCACGACTTCTCCCTCTATGTCTTCCTGTAAAACCTCCATCTGGTTCTGCAAGTTGATTTTTCTTGAGTTGCTGCTCTTCCTAGAGTAGTGAGCCTACAATTTATTCAAATGTGGGAACTTGATTTTGAGAAGGTACACAAAATGAGGTAACAAAATTCTGATACACATTTGGTAGGCTATTAAACAGAATGGTTATGAATTCCTTATCTTTAATGTTTGTGTCAATCACTGATAATTCATTTTCTACTTTCTGCAACTTCTAAACATGATTTGTAAAGGAATCTGATGCTACCATTTTCAAACTGGTTAATTTGTTTCTCAACAATAAAATTCGAAGTTCATTTGAAGTTTCATATAAATTCTTTAACTTCTTCCAAACATCAATAGCATTAGCAATACCGCAAATATGGAGAATAATATCATCCTCAAAAGCAAAGGTAAGAAGAGTAATTCATTTTTGCTTTATAGGTGTTAGTCATGGGATCAGGTTTTGGCATTGTCGTAGTGATTGGTTCCCAAAGATCATGATAAGACAAAATCTGTTCCAAATTTTTGCCATTAAATTTATGAGACTCATGCATCACGAAATTATTAATATTTGTCATATCTCCTTCTAACTTCTAAAAAAATATGCTTATAACTCCAATAAAAATCAGAAACCCTTATACCCCCTTAAAAATAAAAAAAACTTATAGCCCCGTAAAAAAATTAGACTGTACAAGTGGGAAACAAATTTTCCAGAGGATGTACCTTTTGTCGTCCGTACATTGCATTAATATTGGTGCTTCCGTACAATTTATTTGCAGCCATGCCGTACAATGTACGAATCACAGACATTGTTCAAAATCTGTGCCACCATACACTTTGAATTGAACAGCCTTATGATTTAAGTGATGTGTTGTCTGTTTGTACGATTTTTTATTGAGCAGCAATACGGTATTTTGATTGATGTGTCGTCCGTACGATTTTAATTTAGCCACAGTATGATTTGCTGAATGGCTGACTTTTTCTGCTGACTGACAGTTGTTGTATGCTTCTGTTTGTCGTCCGTATGCATCCAAACGATTTCTGAGTAGGAAAAATTTTGAGCAGTTCTATGAAATTAATTGCTGAGCTGTCACCGTACACTTTGAATTTAGTTCACTGCCATACAAACTTGCTGAGCGATTGCTTCCGTACAGATTTGATTTCATTATGCTGCCAAACAGATTCTTCTTCCTGGCCGTACTAGATTTTAATTCGTTGACTCTGCCATTCGATGTCTCTTTCTCGAATTTCTCAAGTGTGCCAAACTTTGTCTTGACACAATACTTTGAAGTTGCCCTAGGCCACAGTCACCGTGGCTTTGATACCATGTTAAACTATGCTATGGAGAATATACAAGAGACAAGTGAGAGAGTCTGAATGAGAGATGTATTCTATCAATGTGTATTCAATTACATAAAGTGGTGTTGTATATATAATATATATCTAGCAAGTTCAGTTATAACATTAATGTAATTTATTACATATGGCTTATTTCCACTTTATGATATTACATTATTACTCTATACATATATTACTAATGAAATAAACATTACAATATCTAACAGCGTATTCACTCATCATTATTGCTTTGTTGCTTCTTGTTGACTTGATTTTGTGGTTAATTTTCCATTGCCTAGGCATAATTTGAAGTATTCTCCAGAGAACCATTTCTGTCAATTTATTTCATCTAAGCATTTTACTTACAAAACCTTAGACTAGAATATAATTAGTGATCCACTTACCCGTAGTGCCAAGTTTCATGCTACATATTCATCAAATCATCATTGATGACTTGTCGCAATTCATTATAGAATTCTGAAAGGGAGCTCATTCATCCCTGGGCATTCCTTATCAGTCGTAGCTTGAACAGCTCTTCGGCCTCAAGTGGATGTGAAAGGAGATCATTGTCAAATCAAAAAACAATTTGGGTAACATTCTGTTTTACAGCTTATTTAGTGTCCTGATTGCATTCAAGTTTCTTGATAACACATAGAGGTGAAAACATTTTGGAAGTGATCCTGGAAGATGGCTCTTATTTCGTTTTTCATCCTGCATCAGCTCTTATTGATGCTTTTTGAGCATGAGAATTCCTTTTGAGAAGCACTTCCTTTCAACTATTAGAAGTAAAATTTAGAAGCATCGTCACCATTCCTAGCCCAGTTCATCTTGTTCCAAATCCTGGTTCGTCTTGCTGGATCTCTAGAGCATTAGAACTTAGATTACTTTAGTTAGGTTCTTGTTTTGTCTAGCCTTGATAATTGCACTTAATAATTGGATATAATCATGGGCAGATTCATTTGTGTCAAATTTCATTATATAGCAAGGATTCTGGTTGAAATTCAAGACATTATGCCGTTTTGGGCTTTAATTCTCACACACAATTTATTCATTTCCCAAGGGTTGGACCTTATAGATGTGAGGATCCAGAAAGTATATTGTAATAATTTTAATGAGATCACATCCCATAGTATATCTTTTGACTTTGATTATTCTATCTTATAGAAGGTAGAGAGCAAAGAAAATTGAAACATTTTTTTTTGAAAGTGCTTCCTTTAAACTCAGTAAAAGCATTACAACTGGCAGAAGGGGCTGGGCACCACAAGGGTCTTACTTGTCCGAGAGTAATGAACCCCAGGGGGTGAACTATTTAGTATATACATATAACTCCGTTTGGATAAGCTGTCAGGACAGGGGCTGTACTAATTTGTCAAAGTCACCTAGGGCTTGCACCTAGCCCCAACTTCTTATTTCTGTCTCTTGAACCTTGGTGGGTGGCCTGACATGCCACTGTCTACACTGTTGAACGACAACCTCATTGACCCAAAAAGTCAAAACATTGACCATTCAAAGAGCACAGAGTTGCATAATAGCATAAAATCAGGGTTATGAATTTTGAGGCATGACAAATATAAGGTTGTAGGTGTAGGTGGTCTCAAGAAAAACATTGAATTAGCATGTATGTTTAATGAAGCAAATCCAATATTGCCATTGGTGCTATGACTACTTTTAATAAACATCATTTTGTCCTTACACTCCTTACAAAGACCACCAGAAGCAAATGAACTTCTGGCTGACTCCTTGATGGTGTTTGGCAGTTTGAACAGAGAGAATTGTAGTGCTATGGAAATAAACCGGACTTTCAAGTGACTCAACTAAATTATTTACAGTGGTTTTCTCTTCTTCAAGTGAGAAGAATTGAATGTACTCTGATCTATTGAACAAATGATTTGTTGATCTGGGTTAAAGGTTGAAATGACAAAGTTTTGTAAATCACATGCTTTTGAAGCATAAATCCATTTCAATTATTGTTCTCAAGGGTATAAATTTGAAGGTACTATAATCTTTCCCAGAAGTCGGTGCATCTGGTATATGACTAAGATTTAAATGCCAAAATTTTGCAGTCTCTTTTTTGTTTCTTTTTCCCTTAATTCTGGCTACATTCTGCCGTCCACTCAATATGTCACTCTATGCACAGATATTACAATTCATCATTCTTCAGCTAAGAAACATGGAATTACAATGCTTGATAATGTCTGAAAATGATGTGGATTCCTTTTCAAACTCTTATCATCTTCCAACGATTCATAAACCTCATAAACTTCTACCCTATGTTGCACAAGTTTCCAGAATGGGGGTGGGGTGAGGTGGGATGTTGGGTGTCTTGAACAGCAAGAGCACAACCCCAAGATTTTCAGGGAATGACGGGTTTGGGACAGCAGTGATATATATATATATATATATATATATATATTAATTCAAGAAAAAATCACCATTTCTATTCAAGTAGAGAAGAAATTACACGTCCAATGTGCGATTGTACTTACAAATCAAAAAGGGGCATTTACTGCTGCCTATCATCAGTAGAGTCCCAAAAAAAAGACATTCATTTTTAGCTCCATAATTATGTTGACTTACAGCAACAGGAAAAGAACTCCTCAACAGTCTTTAATTTAGTCCTGAATATTTCTAAAGAGAATTGTATCCATGTCATCTAATCATAATCATTAATAAGCATTAAAAACATAACTTTTGTGCCGCTTAGTGGCCAGTAAATCTTTCAGCAGTCTTCAGAATCATAAGCCATGTCAGCTTAAGAAATAATTGGATTCAGAGACAGAACTTAATCCCTCTCTGCACTCTTCATAGACCCACCTTTTCCTCTGCTACCTGCTGACCTTCCTTTGAAAGTAAATCTGTCTCCATATTCTGTTCTCTAAACATGTGTAAAGGAGATTGACTTAAACGGATTTGTTATTGATTTTGTCTGATCCCCTAGAGTCCTTAGATAGATATTTAATTGCTGACCTGTACCATTTATCCACATGATCACTAGACTGGAATCCATGGCACATTTTAGAAGAAGTCTTAATGCATTTAATTCTGTGAAATTATTAGATCCAGAACCCAACCCTGCCTTCACATTAATTGAATGACTCTCAGAGAGATATAAAATGTAACCTGCACTGCTTCTGTTCTCTGGGCCCTGCCTTAATCCATCAAACTAACCCCAGACCTGTTCTTTATTGATAACCAAATCCGACAGCTGCCTCTCTTTCTTTTGAATAAAAAGTAGCCTGTAAGTTATGGCCACGGATCTGATTTGATATGAAACGTGGAAACAGGTATACCTTTATCCTCAAAAAGTATTGAGTTTCTCGCTAACCACACTCCCCAGATGGTCGGACACTGCACAGCTCTCCATTCCTTTAGTTCCCTTTTGCTATACCAGGTTTTCAAACATCCTTCAACAATATCACCCACCCATCCATCCTTCACACTTGTTATCTGCTCAACCTTTAACCACACTTACTGGACATATGAGCATTTAATAAGCAAATTTGATGTTGTTTCTTCGTCTTCTCAACATAAAATACAAATTCTAGGCCCCTGCCTGGTCAATCTCTGCATAGCTTCCCAAGTTAAAACCTTGTTCATTATAGCTAGCCACATAAAGATTTTTGTTTATTCTGGAGCCTTTATCTTCCATGTTTTCTTCCACCACCAGTCTGCATGTTCAAACTTGGGAGAAATTTTGTTTGGTAACCCAGTTTGGCTGAATAATAACCCAAGGTATGGTTCTTTGACCAAACTATTGTTGAATTTTGATGGTTAAGCTTATGCACATGTGGTTTATTTCAATTTAGCATTAACTGAACCATAACCATTTGTAGCAACAATACAAGCTGCAGTAAACCAAGATCACAAGAAGAATAACCATGCAGAAGAACACAAGAAGTATCCTAGGAAAACCCTTCTCAACCAAGGGAAAAACCCAACAATCCTTTGCATATATTGCCAAGAGAAGATACACCATCCACCACCAAACCCTAGCACACAAGAGGGTGCTGCTATGACTGAGAAAGCTAGCGCCTAGGAAAGTGCGCCCCAAATTTCAGACCTCTAACTCATGACATGACAAGTGAGAGTGATCCACAATGGGGATCTAACTCTTTATTTATACATGACCTAGACACATCAAATGGAAGTGTCTATTGGCACAATAGGGCCGACCTCATCACTTAATAATATAATTAATCTTTACACAATATTAATTATCTCTTACATGGTGGGGCTGACTTGTACCCTTTACAACAAAAATTAGGGTTACAACAAATCTTACTCTCAGACAATATAGAAAGAATCTCTCTCATCCTCTAGTGCTCAACCACTAGGGACACGTCCACCCGTGCTCACCCACAGGGACGTCACTCTCAATAGATTAACTCAACTGAGTCTACATGAGTACCATCTGGAGAGCCATCTCAAGCCGACTCAACTAAGTCCATAGGAGTACAAGGCCATCATCACAACTCAGTCCAGAGTCTGACGTGTTAATATTATGGTAGCTTTGGGAGGTATGAACCTCTATTGTGACCTATGACGAGACTAGCATCCTCCGGAAGGAAGCAAAGAATTAAAGGAAACCCTAGACAAGTTGTCGGTTGAACAAATATATTTAAATTGAATTTATTGATGCCCAGAAGGAGAAGTCGGCCCCAGTTAGACTAGCCAGTCTACTATAAATACAGGGCGCCAGTTTCATTATTTCACATCTCAGCAGTTGCAGTGAGAGCTAAATCTGCGCAGGCAGTTGCAGGCAGCAACAGTTTTGTGCGCAAGTTTTCTGGGAGAGCTGGAAAGTGGTGCGCTAGCTTCTGGGTGGGATCATCTGTTCAGTGTAGTTTCTATTTTCTTGCTTGGTGCATTTAACCTCTCTTGGCTATTGATTGCTACCAGGATTCTCTTCTCGGTCAAGGTCAAGGTGCTCGGAGGGTGGCTTTGGCCTGTGGTTGGGTGACCAGGGTATCGTCAATGGTTAAACGAGCACAATCCTCTATATTCTAACAAGTTATGGGCCCACACCCCCTTCAGTCAGCCTAAAACGCTGGAAGGAAACATAACCGCTAGGTATTGAGCTCATTGAGGAACTACCGCTAGAGTCACTAGCAGGAGCAGCTTCCAAAGAACTGCAGCTAGGGTTACTAGCAGTAGCAGTTGCAGAAACCCTAATTCTTAGATCCGACACCTTGTGATGGAGCATCTTGCTCAAGGAGAAGATATTTAGATGCGCCCTAACTCAGTGCACCTATTGACTTTCTCAGAAGAAAGAAATGATGAAGTTGAAGTTTTGGATCAAGGCATGACTAGTTATCAGTCAACCGAAGACATGTGCGAAACAATCAGTCTCTTACATTACTCAGCACTTACCGGGACAATTGAAGACGATATGTGGATAATCGACAGTGGAGCTTCCAGGCA
>ML776562.1:979728-991012 GCA_009831015.1 Picea engelmannii
TCAAGACCATACCTCCCTAGCTAGGAGGGAGTGTTAATATTATGGTAGCTTCGGGAGGTATGAACCTCTATTGTGACCTATGACGAGACTAGAATCCTCCAGAAGGAAGCAAAGAATTAAAGGAAACCCTAGACAAGTTGTCGACTGAACAAATATATTTAAATTGAATTTATTGATGCCCAGAAGGAGAAGTCGGCCCCAGTTAAACTGGCCAATCCACTATAAATACAGGGCGCCAGTTTCATTATTTCACATCTCAGCAGTTGCAGTGAGAGCTAAATCTGTGCAGGCAGTTGCAGGCAGCAACAGTTTTGTGCGCAAGTTTTCTGGGAGAGCTGGAAAGTGGTGCGCTAGCTTCTGGGTGGGATCATCTGTTCAGTTTAGTTTTTATTTTCTTGCTTGGTGCATTTAGCCTCTCTTGGCTATTGATTGCTACCAGGATTCTCTTCTCGATCAAGGTCAAGGTGCTCGGAGGGTGGCTTCGGCCTGTGGTTGGGTGACGAGGGTATCGTCAATGGTTAAACGAGCACAATCCTCTATATTCTAACATGAAGCACACCCATCACATGAGCACACCCAACACATGGGTTCTCTCACAGATCGTCTCAACGCAGTCCAGAGGAGAACGACACACCCATCACATGGGCTCTCTCCCATACAGATTGTCTCAACTCAGCCCATAGGAGAATGACCTGGTGAATGTCTCATGAAGCTGCAATCAACAACAACTATGGAGTCTTTTTCCTCACTAATTCTAACATGACTTATATGCAGAATATCCACATAAGCATTCCATGTAGCTGCATGTTTACGTTCTATCCCTAATCTATCTGCCCTTATCCAGCCATGCTGCCATATATCTGTGTTCTCTTGATCTTCTATCTGATTAAGTGTAAAAATTCCTTTGTCCTGAACAAATTCTTTGAGACTATCAGGCAGCCTATGTTCATTTCTGCATCCAATCCAAGGGTCAACACCAACCCTAACTTGCTCACTTGTCCATACATTGTTGGATTTTTATTACCTCAGAAAGTGTACAATAGAGTTCCATTAATGGCAGCAGTGAGTAGAGGAGACCTGGGTCCATACAGAGCAATGTTATCAGAACTAGACCGATCATTGAACCGGTCGACCCTAAAAACCTGAATTGAACTGGAACTGGAAAAAAGCCAGACCAAAAAACCGGTTGACCAAAAATACATAAAATATTCAAATTTTGAAAAAAAACATATATATTCATGTGCATCCATATGAATCCAAACCATTAAACACAAATATGCAAAGTTTCGCATTTATATAGAAAGTAAGGGTGCATATAACCGAAATAGCACTGAGTGCAATCCATCTCTGAACCAAAATACATCCACAAAGAGGTTTTGAATGGCCTCAAGAATCCAAAAAAAATCATGCCACAACAAATAACTATATATCATCAAAATCATTGCCTACATTGTGATCCTCCTCATCCATATCACCCTCCAAGCATTAAAATAAGGTAGAAAAAGCTTAACATGCCTAATCAGTGATATTGCTTGAGTGAAGGGTACATTTTTACTAGGGTCATGAAAGAGGAGTTCAACAATCAATGCCACCAACATCGAGGTACATAGAGGGCTTGGTGCTCTTGATTAAATGCCAGTTCCATACCCTCATACATGACATAATATAGTGGAAACGCCGCAATCCTGCCAATCCTAGAATACTGAAAACTGTTAAGCCTGCTGAATTTTGAATGGGATCTAAAATTCTACTTTCTCCATATGAAATCTAGTGAGGTTGGAACCACTCTCAAATATCTTGAAACAATTAATTTTAATGTTAAAAATTTAAGTAAAAGTGACATTCTCCTTTATCTTTCATTTTCATCTTTTAAAAGTGACCTTGTCCTTTATCTTTCATTTTCATCCTTTTACTTTAAGAATTTAATATTACTCTTAATTACTGGGGTGGGTGAAATGGAGGGGGGCGAGACCTCTTTAAATAACATTAGTAGGGCCCTAGGGTTAGGTATTGTGCTTGCAAATAACTTAATTTATTGTTTTTTTTTTTTAAATTAGGTTTCGGTGGTCCCTAGCCGCTTCGTATAAAATTGGTCGGTTCTGTATGGAACCGACCAAGCTGGACATCTTAAATATCTGCTATGATAGATTGTTTTAAAAGTAGAGATGGATTACACTAATTGCTACACAAGCCTAGTCTTTGTTATTTTCTTCTTAACCATTCTCAACTACCTATTGCAATTAGTCTCGAGTTTGGCTTGTGTTACCCCTCATATTGTATGAGGGTAACTCTTTTAATTTTTATCACAAGATTTGATTTGCAGCATGGTACCCATGGAGCTTTTGATGGATTGAGGGTACACATCTTCTATCTTTGCTTGGAGATGATGCTTTTCTTGGTTGAGTTGGTGTTTTGGGTTGAATGAGATCACTTCTCCTTGTTGGATGATCATGCTTGAGGGTTTATGGTTTGGTACTCCTCTTATATTTGCATGCCTTTGATTGATGGATCACCTTCTTCGTATAGTTTTGATGGTTATGGAGCGTGCTACCTCATCATGGTGTTGCATTGGTATACTCGTTCATAATGACTAGACAATGCTACACTTTGGCTTATGTATGACGGTTCTAGCCCCCCAAGGGGTTAGATGCTGCTGATATGAGGTATTGACATGGCACTATATTGACTTTGGAGCATCCTAGTGATTTGGCACAATGATGTTATATTATTGATATCATTAGGAGGAGGTGTTCCACATGTTCCCCTTTTCTTATGTTGTACTAGCCTAGGTGGTGGGACATAATTTATATGTTTCCTAGGATGTTTGTCTTAGCATTGTGGGGGTTTATCTAAAGCACTACTTCTTAGGCCACATCTCCTCAAAGAGTATTTTATATTGTTGGTGGGTTGATGTGTCTCCATTGCACATTTTGCTAGGGCACACCTCTCCTAGGTGTTCCTTCCTCATTCTGCATGGTCAAGAGGATTCTTCCTTGAGAACTCCCATCATTATTTCAGCTACATGTGGCATTATTTCACTTCTTTTTGAGAGCACCATCACCTTTTTGACTTGGCACTTATATTATTTTATTTAGAGGTGGTTATGGAGGAGGTTTCTTGAGGAGTGTTTTGCACATGGAGAGGACAAGTGGCACTTTGCATGCAACTTGCATGAGATTATCTTGTTGGGGGTTGTTACTTGTAACTAACCATTCATTATTTTATTATTGTATGACTTGTCTCATGAGTTGGTTATGTGAGAGAAGATTATTAATTGTTTTCGTTGGAGATAAGGGTGTATCTAGATAACTCCAAGTATATTTTATTTTTTCTTCTTGGAGAAGAAAGTGGATCTCAACAATTCATTTATTTTTAGTAAGGAAGTTGTGGAGAAAGATATTTTATTGTTATTCCTTAAAGAACTAATGGATCTAGGAAAATAATTACTTGTTTATTGTAAAAGAGCTGGAGTTCATTTTATTTAAAGAGTAGTTCTCTCCATTTGATGAGGGGATAGTATTTGTGGGACTTTTCCCATTTGAGCTTTGGTCGAATATCTTGAGAACAATGGCAAAATACAATGGTTTCTCTCCTATGAGGTGTATGTGTTGGGTTTCACTTGTTAAATGTTATATATGGAAATACTCGCAGAAAGATATGCTTTGAAGGGCTAATACATGGGTAAGTTTGTACCTATCTTCTTAAATTTGAGTTGTTGCAACTTACCTCTTAGATGTTTCTTGTTCGTGGTTGATTTCCCTTGCAATACCTTTGACCTTTATTTGATGGAAATGCTTTTGGGAGGGTCAAATCTCTTAATTTGAGTTGGCCGGAATTTATTTTTTCCATTAGATAAGTGCACCCCCAAATTATTTAGAGGTTCTCCTTAAATGGATTTTCAAATTATATTTCATATGTCATATTCACAAATTAAGGAAGATTGTAGATTGGTTCATTTCACCTCTTTCATGCTCTAATCATATGTAAGAGCATCACTCATAGTTTGATCCTTTGATTCCATGCCCAATGGATAGGCACTGGGTTTGATCTACCCATCTTTTCATTTTCCTATATTACAACACTTGTTGTGCTAAAGCCCCTCTTCATTTCACCTTGAGCTCTTATTGCTGAAGTTTTATTAATTCTATCTCAGGGATACTCCCATTGAGTTGGAGAAGAGCCAACCTAAAGAGTGGGAGAAGGTTATTGTGGTGACATTGGATAACCTCTCGAAGTTTCCCTTAGGTTTTCACCTTGTGGTTGGGACTTTTAACACCTTGGGTGAGAGTTTGAGCGGTGTTGCCGCCTTATACACACCTCAGGTAACGTGGAAGAAATATTCAATCCACTGGGTGTGTCCTTGGGGGCAAGGCTCGAGTTTGAGCGGTGTTGCCGCCTTATACACACCTCGGGTAACGTGGAAGAAATCTTCAATCCACTGGGTGTGCCCTTGGGGGCAAGGCTCGAGTTGAGATATTGTCACTCAACACTCAACTCCTCTGTCTAGGCCAACTCCTAGCAAAGCCAAGGGGGGTCATCCTTAAGAAAATAACTAAGGCTAAGTAAGCTAAGTACAAAAAGTAAATCTAGGAGTTTAATGAAAGCAAGAGCAACTACAACTAATCTAACAACATATATGACACGTAAATGAAATTGCTTATGCTAGAGAAATAAAGCATATAAAGTACTTGCATAAGAATGATGTAACTTGAAAGTAGATACAAGTGCTTGAAAGGAGATACAAGTGCTTGAAATAAAATGATAAGCAATATGAAGACCAATGCCAATAATGTAAAGGTTGTTGCAAGATGTCAAATGCTGTTGAAATGAAAGTGTTATAGAGTGCTCTTGACAATTTTATTATTTAAAATGAGTTGTTGTTTAGTTCGTGGGTTTATTGTGAAGTGGTTTGGTGAATTGCAAGTCCACTTATGAGTGCAAAGTATGTGCAAGTGATAACAATAAAAAAAATCTAATCTAAGTTTGACCCTTTAGAGGTTATCCCTCAATTGGGTACAAAGAGCAATGTCGGAGGTCCAACAAAGAGAGAATTGATTTCATTAATGAGGATCCCCCTGACTTCACACACAAGCTCAATGTATTTTCCCAATCGAACAAAAACCAATATCAGATTGCCCTATTAAAATTAGATCCACACTGACCAGTCCCCCTTCTGTATGAAACCTGTTGCCGCCTTTTGTACACACCTTGGGAATGTGGAAGAAATGTTCAATCCACTTGGTGTGTCCTTGGGGGCAAGTCTCGAGTCAAGGTGCTTTCACCTGATCCTCGACTCCTCCGTCTAGGCCAACTCCTAGCGAAGCCAAGGGGGATAGTCCATAAAGAAAATATACTAAGGCTCAAAACTAAATCTAAGCACAACTGATATTCTAGGAGTTTATTGCAAAGAACAATACACAAAATATGAATCTATACTAGCAGCATATATCGTTCATTCACCACACTTATGAAAAAAATGATACTCAAAAGAAAAAGGTTACTTGCATAAAAGATAATCAATTGAATATAGATGCTTGCAAGTACATAACCATAAGTAAAGGAAAACTTCAAGATAAATAGAAATACTTTGTAAATATAAATGCTTGAAGCAAATGGCTTTGAAAGTAAAGTAATGAGACCAGTGCCAAAAGTTGTGAAATGTATGTGATGCTGCTGAAAATGGAGATTGTTGTGTGAACGTCCTTGTAAATTTTAGAATTGATTAGTGTTTTAAAATGACATTGTAGAAAAGAACACTAATCTAGATGTGGCCTCTAAGAGGCTATTCCTTAGAGTGGAGGCTGAGCTTGCTGGATATCCAACAGGGAGAGTATCCCTCTGATTTTGCACACCTGCTCAAGAGAATGTGGGAGATCCAACAGGGAGAACCTAAATCTCAAAGTTTCTGCTGGATTTATTACACAAACCCTCTTGCGTTTCCACACAAGCAATAGGTCTTAAAGATTTCCCTAAGTTAAACTAAATCCGCACTGACCAACCCCTACTTTGCATGGAACTTACTTCCAAAGATCGAGACTAAGCTCGTAGTGGAAGGGTTAGGAACATACACTGGGGAGTTAAGGCGATGGGTTTATTTTCCAAATTGAAATGAAAATTGCAGAAAAGTAGAAGATTTTCTAATTAAACTAAGTCCACACTGTCCAACCCCTGTTTGGCGTGAGCCTACTTAGGGGAGCCGAGGGCACTGGTTTATTTGTAAAAAAAATGAAATTGCAATAAAGCAAAATTTTTGTTTGATTACTAAATCCACGTTATCCAACCCCTGTTTGGCGTAAGCCTACTTAGGGGAGTTGAGGGGATTAGTTTATTTGCAAAAAAATAAAAGGAAAATTGCTAAATTGAAATTTGTAAAAAAGGAAAACTATTCTAGCAATCAAAAGATTACTTTTGCCAAAAGGAAATCTAAACTAATTGTTGTTGTGCTTGTGATGAATTTTAAATAGATTTTTATCTTTCCTTCGATGATGAGTTACAAAATTCGAAAGACTTAAAGAAAAATACAGAAGCACACCACAAGACACAAATACCCTTAGGTGGAAAGAAAACTGGGCACTGTGTAGCCCACTCTTTTATTGCTTTGGTTACAATGGCCTCTCTTCGGGAGACTTGGGATCCTTATAAAGATGGATCAATGAAATTTACAAGTTTATAAAATGATTTATTAAGGTACAAGGTACTTATGGGGGTCCCAGACCCTCCTAATCCGTAAAAAATGGGCAGAGTTTCCTCTTGTTTATTTGCAAACCTGCACAAAACAACAAACAAACAAAGACAAAAGATACCCAAAAACACTTTAAGAGTGTCTTTGGATGTTAGTATAAAAACCCCCAAAAATTCCTAAGTTAAATCTATGAAAACTAGCAAAAAAAAACTAAAGAAAACAAGCTAGAAAGCTTTCTTCCTTAGGATCTTTGACTGCTTTTAAAGAGAAGCAAATTAAAGGCACTTATACTTGCTAAATATGAAAGTTAAGCACAATGTAAAAGGTCTCTTTTATAGCCTTTAGATTTTACTATAATTGAAATTGCAAAAAAGAGACTTTCCTATGCTAGATCTTGCTTATAAAGATGAAATTTTTATAAACTAAGCTAAGATCTAAACATATAATTCTACAAATCAGATCTACTTATGAATTTAGCTTGCAATGTAATAGATCTAAAATGTATTATAAAGTAACCCAAAGAATATATGAGATTATGAGAGAGAGAGATAGAAAGCGCTTGATCCCTTGGATAGCTTTGGGCAATGGGGTTCCTTCTTTGGTTGAAAACCGAGGGACTATGTTGTTCATCACAATCTTGAAGAAAGGAAGATGCTAACTTGCTCAACCTATCCTTCAAGTGAGATACCTGCACAATTTAGAAACTTCTTGCAAAAGATGGTTAAATATATTGGTGTCACATAATATAGGAGCATGAAAGCATGAATATTAAGCTAAATAAACATGCAATTCAAAACTATCTAACATACATGAACAATAGGATTATCAAGCAAACAAACTTTTCAATTCCTATCCTATTGGGAGATAGCTCCGCTTCAAAGGCCAAATTTAAACAATTAGATGCAAAAAATCAATAAGAAAACTTATACCTCATAATAAATTGAACATAGAAGTTCCACACAACAATGCTTTACACCATGTAGTAGCCTCCAAAGCCTTTTTTATATTACTGAGAATGATAGATTGCAATATTCCACAAGCAATTTCACCAAAGCTCCAACTAGCTTCAAATGGGAGAAGAACTTTCAATATATAGGGAGAGGGTGGAGTTCCCAATGAAGGAGGGGCGCACCACTTGGAAGGTAAGATGAGACAAGTGGATGGGGATGAGTGACACCACTCCCCAAAACTCAAGCAAAGCGCCACTTGTGAGGTAAGAGAGGGTTTGGATTGGCAACACATGGCCCAAGTAGGTGGGATCCTCCTTGGGATGTGTGCCCTCCTTAGAGAATGTGCCATCTAGAGGAAGATGGGCACACCCTCTCTTGAGCTTCTCCTATGTGACACCTCACACATCCAACTCAACATCAAACTCCCTCTTGAGTGCTAATAACCTTTAGTTAACAAGGAGGGTGAGTTGACTTGAAACATGTCCCCGACATGTTTCCCCAAAATTAGCACTTGCTGATTTTTCTGATTTTTTATGTCTTTTATTGACTTTTGTGAGCAATTTTTTTTTAAGTGATTAAAATCATTAATTTTACTTATAGAAGTGGGTACTTAGGTAAAGTGGGTATTCTTAGTCCAAAAATGGATACCCCCAAGGCATATAATGCCTCCTAGTATCACTTTTTTAACATATGACTAAATTACAATTAAAATATTTCGTTTTAAGTGAAATTTTTTATTGACTCAAAACTTAAAAAAACCTACGGGGGACTTAGTGCAATTTCCATATGACTCAAAATTGATGACCTAGTATGGTAATATAAACATTTAGACACTAGACTTAGATTTTCCAAGCTAAGGCCTAACCATGAATACACACTCCAACTTTGGAGGTAGTGAGTGAAAAAACTTAGAAATTATAACTCGCCTAAAATGGATTTCAGGCAAGAAATAATTAACAAGTAAAAAAAACACTCTAGAGTATGTACCCACGATCAAGTCTTAGGAGGCCAAGCCTTTTACAAAATCATCATGCTAATTTCATTTTATTACAATGGCCCGTCAAGGGATGGAAATGCGAAAAAAGGTGGTCATATTTGATCGGCTGGACTTCTGAGCTTTGATTTTGAACATGTGAATGTTCAATCTTTGGTGGCTCAACTGCAAGTCCATCCTAGTGCAACTTTCTAGATAATAGAGCCCACACCAAAGATCAAGCCAAAGCTCACAGAGGAGGGGTCAAGAACATACTAGGGCAAGTTGAGGGGATGGTTTATTTTCCAACTTGAAAATTGCAAAAAATGAAATCTAATCTACTCTAATCTAGGAAATGAAACTATTCTAATGTTTTGCTGTGTTGTAATTGATTTTATGGTTTATTTTATCTTTTTTAAATTATAAAAAATGAAAAGCAATGAAAGAAAATAAATGAAGCAATCACACAAGGACACCAATCCCCCTAGGGTGATTGAAAAAACCTAGAAATTATAACTCGCCTAAAATGGATTTCAAGCAAGAAATAATTAACAAGTAAAAATAAACACTCTAGAGTATGTACCCATGATCAAGTCTTAGGAGGCCAAGCCTTTTACAAAATCATTATGCTAATTTCATCTTATTACAATGCCCCCTCAAGGGATGGAAATGCGAAAAAAAGGTCATATTTGATCGGCTGGACTTCTGAACTCTGATTTTGAACATGTGAATGTTCAATCTTTGGCGGATCAACTGCAAGTCCATCTTAGTGCAACTTGTTGGATAATAGAACCCACACCACAGATCAAGCCAAAGCTCGCAGAGGAGGGGTCAAGAACATACTAGGGGAAGTTTAGGGGATGGTTTATTTTCCAACTTGAAAATTGCAAAAAATGAAATCTAATCTACTTTAATCTAAGAAATGAAACTACTCTGATGTTTTGCGGTGCTGTAATTGATTTTACGGTTTATTTTATCTTTTTTAAATTAACAAAAATGAAAAGCAATGAAAGAAAATAAATGAAACAATCACACAAGGACACCGACCCCCCTAGGGGGATTGAAATTGGGTGCTGGGTAGCCCACTGATTTTATTGATTAGTTACAATCTCTTTTTGGGGACTCTTGTGATCCTTATAGATTTGGATCACAAGTTTTCAAGAACAATTTATTTTTTGAAGAGGAAAAGTGCTTCCGGGGGTCCCGAATGGTCCAAATCCTCGAAAATTGGGCAGAGTTTCTTTTTGGCTGTCCACAAACCTGCAAAAATCAGCAAGGTAGATATGCCAAAAGATGCTACAAAACCCTTAGAAAGTGCCTGCAAAAGGGGTTAAAAATATACAAAATTTTTACCAAATGAAACCTATGCTAAATTAGCGATTTAGAGACTAAGAAAACAAGCAAGTAGCAAGCTTTCTTAGTGTCTTTTCTTGCTGTCCTAAAACAGCAAGTAAAGTGGCACTAAGATTGCCAAATCAATCTTTAAAGCACTCAAATAAAATCTATCTTATAGCCTTAAAATTTTCCTTTAAAAATTAGCTAAAAGAAAGACTTAAGCAAGCTAGATCTTATTGAAAATAAAACGTTTTGTGAATGAAATCTAGATCTAACTTGTATTTAGCATACAATGACAATTTGCTTTTAATCTAACATTCAAATGACAATTAAATCTTGCATGCAATAAAGTAACCAAAAGAATATTGCTTTTTGAGAATTGAGAAAGAGAAGGAAACAAAGCTTTGCTCAAGATGAATCCTTGTGCCATGGAGTCCTTTGAGGAATTCTTGCTCCAAAAAAAAGATCTTGAAAATGGGTGAAGAATTGCACTCAAATGTTTCACCTCGCCAAGCTTGAGAACCCGTGAGACTAAGACAATTCTTGCCAACAAATTTCGTTAAACATGTAATTTCCCCACAAATGAAATCTAGAAAACATGCATATTAGCATAAATAAACATGAAATTTATATTCACAAATGTAAAGGATAGTAAAATCATATAAACAAACTAGTTTAATTGATCTTACATCCAAGAGACACTTTAAGAAATTAGAATGCAAGAAAGCTAATCTACAAGTACCTCAAATAATTACACATGAACAATTTGCATCCACACCATGAGCACCATCCACAATTGACCTCCAAAGTCCTTTTTTATTCAATTCTCAAGAGAGTTTACAATAATAGCACTGCAACACAAGTATTCTTTCCCCAAGCTCCAACTAGCTTTTCAAAGGAGAGGAAGCTCACATATATAGCAAGAGGGATGCACTTCCCAAGGAGGGAGGGTGCACCACTTGGAGAGGATAGTTTAGACAAGTGGAAGGGAAAGGATGCCACCTCTCCAAAGATTCCACAAATGCACCACATGTGAGTGATGGGAGGAGTGAGAGGTCGCCACCTCTCAAGAGGTAGGCGCCTCTCCTCAAGGGTGTGCCACCTCTTGAGAGGGGGGTGTTGAGATTAGTACCTGAGGAGGTGTTCCCCATGTGTTTTCCCTCCTTAGCACATGTGGGAAAGTCATTTGGCACTTTGTCCCTGTACTTTATGTCTATTTGTACTTTGACTTTGGTTAAAGTGCATTATGTCACTTTTGGCAAAAGTGAACATTAAATTACCTTTTTGGTGATTTTGAGGGGACATAAAGTGACTTAGGGAATTAACCCAAAAGTGGGTTTTGAG
>ML776562.1:1002984-1037369 GCA_009831015.1 Picea engelmannii
CCTGTAATACCTCCCTAGCTAGGAGGGAGTGTTGATATTATGGTAGCTGCGGGAGGTATTTACCTCCACGTGTAAACCTGACAAGGATAGAATACTCCGGGAAGCAAGAAGAAACCCTAATGAGTTGGCTAATAACCCTAGAATACTTGTCGGCTCAAGAGGATAATTTATATTAGGTTATTAGCCTCCAAGAGAAGAATTCGACCATAAATAATAATAATATACTGAACAGACAGGTACTCAGAAGGAGAAGTCGGCCCCAGTAAGTCTGCCAGAACCACTATAAATACAAGGCGCCAGTCTCTCATTTGACACATCTCAGCAGTTGCAGAGAGCCAGTGTTGCGCAGTGCAGTTGCAGTCTTGTGCGCAGGTTTGGAGGAAAGCTGCTGGTGCAGCTAGCAGTTACGTTTTGGCTTGGACTATCTCTTGGCTAGGGTTTGGAACATCTGATTAGCCTTTGTTGATGCACTATCCGTGGGGAAAGGTGCGCTACCCTTTGTTTGGCTATCTAGCCTAGGGTTTGCTTCTGGAGTGATTCTCTGTCAAGGTTAAGGTGCTCGGAGGGTGGCTTCGGCCTATGGTTGGGTGACAAGGGTATTGTCAATGGTAAAACGAGCACACATCTTTCATATTCTAACAAAAGGTACATCTCTCTCATCCGACATGCGGGCCGTTGGCATCCAACCTGTGGACCTCAAGCCCCCATGGAAGCCCAAGCTAGGCTTGTTCCTTCAAAACTGTCCACCAACTAGGTCCTGCAAAGAGAAATAAGCACGCCCTCCAAGGATCTCAAGTCAAAGTATCATGATGAGTAAATCAAATCAATAAATGAGCCACCTAAGCATGTGCATCAAAGATTACCCTGTCAAACAAATAAGTGCTCAAAGACATTATGCGACTTGCCAAGCTTGGACATGGGAGGGTCGACGAGGTGTCCTATTGGGTAGATCTTGCCCTAGGTCAAGGAGTGTTTCCAAGAGATCCCTCTCTAAGCCATGTAAAGTGGATGAAGTGGTTAAGGATCAAGACTCAATGGGCATGGGGTTCATGACATACAAGGGGTAGTAGTGTCTCATTCATGGGTGTCTTTGTAGAGGGTGTGTGGCACCTTCGTTTGCAATGCAATTTTTTCCAAGCCTATTGTTTTGCCATTCTTTGTTTCTTTCATGTTTTAAGGACGAGTTGAAGGCCACTGTCCTGGCGTGGTGTCTAGATAATGACAGTGTCATTCACAAATATCTTGCAGAAATGAGAAGGCTGGCTCATGATGAGACCCCCTTTCTCTCAGTTGTGCAACTGAGAGCCACTACGCTAGCTTGGTGGCCAGATGATGGTAATGTCATACCGCTAGATACCCATGATCATGATAGGTCGGCTCATGATGAGACCTCCTATCCTCCAACTAACCCCCTAGGCATTCTATCATTTATTCTTGTGGGTCCCCCTTTTCTAACATATAAGCGTTTCATTGCTTTCTTGGGCGATCCCTGGGCGAAGCGTCTGGAAGGTTCATATGTAAGCTTTAATCTTTTACCCAACAACAATCCCTTTGGGCCTTCAACCCCTTCTTCCCATAGAATGAGGGACAACCCCTTCTTGGGTCAATACACCCTAAAATCCCAAGAGATAAGGAAATGGGGGGTTTAATTGATGAAAAGTGGTAAGTATGGTCGAGAATGGTACGATGGATCTTTAAGGGAGTTTCTAGTAATAAACCCATTCCCGAGTAAGACCACTTACTAGGGCACCATGTCAACCACCAAGTTGAAACAAGGCAAAAGGCATAATGTCCAAGCATATGTCATGAAATCTAAAGCAGTCTAAGATACAACATACTCAAATGCCTCAAATATTGAAATGACACTTACCATATTACCTGACTTGAACCTCATGGAACAAGGCCCATTGCCTCTCGGAAGCCAGCTGGTGTGGTGGATGCCATCTGAAAATCTACAACCTCTGCGGTGGTGAGAAGGGTCTCCATCTGCGCAAGTGGATAGTGCTGGTAATGTAGTCTCTTGACACTCCATATCTGCAACCTGAGGGCCTCGATACATGATCTCCTTAGTTATCCCACAAAATGGGGATAACATTGCCGAGAAGTTGTATTTCAGACCCTCACCGTTTTTTTGCAAATGTCAATCTTTTCAACAATGAAACTTTTGATTACATTGAAGAGTGCACCTCTCTCTTTCGAAATTTTTGTTGAAACCATGATTGTCTCTTTAGAGTTAATTGACATCATTTTTGAGAAATTTTGTATTAAATTATTATAGAAGGATGATATAAAAAGCAAATTCAAAAGCAACAATGGAGTATTCAAAATTTCCTTTGTAGCAACAATTAAAGGCAAAGCGAAGTACAAGGAAGAGGGAAATAATAGTGAGAATGACATACCTTCTAGATTAGGTAAATCAATGAAGGATGTGAAGTGCTATTACCATGGGAAAGTTGGTCACATTAAAAATGATTGTAGGAAAATGTTGAGGGATGAGTAGTACAACCATGAGTAATTGGGAATGAAGTAGGTGAATGTTGCAGAACACGAAGATGGATAATTTTATGCTTTTGTGGTAGAGCAGGTGGGAGGTAAGTCAACAAGTTGTTTTTTTTTATTTTGGGCTTCAAATCATATGGCTAATAAGAGTAACTGGTTTGTGGAAGACAAAAACCAAGTCGGAAATAGTGATTTTGGGTGATGGGACAGATCACTTTGTACAAGGTTGGGGTAATGCACAGGTCAAGATGAGAGGTAAGACTCTCATGTTTAAGAATGTAGTTTTACATTCTTGGTTTGAGTAAATTTGTGTTCAGTTAGTGAGATCACAAAGCATAATCCATTTATGGATGTGATCTTTTGGGTAGAAAGTTCTGCTAGAATTGATAAAAGGAGCACTAAGAAGATTGTATTAAGGATAAAGGAACAAGAGTTGTACAATCTTATTGATGATGACATGGAATAATCACATGCTTTGGTTACCAACAATGGATATAGTATTATTGACAATATTTTTTATATCAAAGGTATGGGCATTTGAATACTCAATATTTTCATTGCTAATAAAGGGTAGAAATGAAATCAAATTTATATTAATGTCCACTACAGACCAAATTGGGTCAAAGGGACTAGAGATTACATCCATCCCGAGATGCCCATACAAAAACAAGGGGTTACAAGGCTGCCCCTAAGATGAAAAATGAAATGAAATGAAAAGGTGTACACCAACAACAAAAAATGAAACAACATAACCTAGCCGTACGAGCAGGGATCCTGAGAGGGAAAATCTTAGAAAGTGGACAGGAGTATGTGAAGAAACAAGGATCAGATAGAAGTATAGTTGCAACTAAGAGAGGAGGGAGCAAGCCCTATCCATCCCTTGAATTAATAATGTGAATGTCCATATTTAGTGCCTAGCAAATAATGTCCTCAAGAGAGTGGCTCGGGTTGGAAAGGCCCTAGAAAGTGATTTAAGGTGACATCAACGTACTCATCCTTAGGATGGAAGCAGTGGGAGGGCCACTCCTAACATCCAAGGCTAATGAACTCTTTGTAGAAGAGAAGAAACTAGTAATGCATTGTTGAGAAGATGGGCAACTCTCCTTGGTTCGCTTGGTCCTCATAAAATCCCTTGGCTTACTAGAATGAGGAGATCGAGCGGTGTGGTCTAGAGAATGAAGTTGAACTGTCCAGCTGAGTGTCATCATGCTTTGTTCCCCCATTTCCCAAGACTTTAGGAAAGGAGGAAGTAATCTATGTAATTGTGGCAGATGACCCCTAAAGTAAATGTTGCATGAGAGAAC
Source organism: Picea engelmannii (assembly GCA_009831015.1). Classification (NCBI taxonomy): domain Eukaryota; kingdom Viridiplantae; phylum Streptophyta; class Pinopsida; order Pinales; family Pinaceae; genus Picea; species Picea engelmannii. The sequence continues at coordinate 1,006,788 of ML776562.1, forward strand.
AAGTTGCCCTAAGTATAAGGCAAGGCACCACTGATCATAATATTTGAAGGTTGATATCTGTGAGGAGGAATTTTTTTATGAAGCATGCCTAGTAGGAAAACAACACAAATTGGCTTTTGATAAAGGGAAGGCTTGGAGAGAGTTAGAGACAAAGGTGTTTTGGATCTTGCCCATGGTGATATTTGCAGTACTACGAGGACAACTTCAGTTGTTGGTGCAAGGTATTTTTTTATTGCTTGTACATGATTTTTAAGGAAAAGGTGGGTTCTATCTCTAGAAAAGAACTTTGATCCTTTTTCCAAGTCTAAAGTCTTAAAGGAAACAATAGAGAGAATTTGGTAGAAGTATTAAGGCCCTTTGGACAGATAATGGAAGTGAATTCAGTTCTAACAAATTTTCTGATTTTTGCAAGAAAGAAGGCCTCTAGAGGCAATTTTCTAGTCCATATACTCCCTAACAAAATGGAGTTGTGGAGAGAACCAATCACACGATTGTTGAGATGGCCCAGTGTATGTTGGAGTGTAGGGTGGTGCCAAAAATAAGTATTGGGTGGAAGCAATATATACCACTATATATTTGCTCAATAGATTTCCCACAAAAGCAACGCTAGAAGTCACTGTTATCACGCAATCTGTACTTGCACGAAGCCCAAGGCAAGTAAGGGAGATCGGCGTAACAAACACGATATCCTATCACTGTCACCTTAATAAGAAATCCCCATTTTTTAGGAATAGGTAAGGTCTACCCCAGGGGAGGCATCCCCGGTAACTTAAAGGGCTGGAAAATTAGGGTTATGTTCAAGATATATTCCCCCCTCTCACGGGTTACCAAAGTCATTAAGTCTGTGTCTAAAAAATGAGGTTAATGAAGTGCTTGATGTACCTGCCTGGAACAAGACAATATAGCATGCATATACAATAATCCCAAGTACAAATATGATAATAATACCTCAATATACAATACACAGTGACAATAAGTGCTAGCTGATATGAAATTGCAGCAGTCAATAAGTTTATAACAGCAATTGATAAAATGTAACATCTGCAACAAATACTACTCAGAAAAAGCTTGAAAAGACAATGAAAGGATAACATTGACTATGGAGAATGATAATAACTTGTCACAAGCAATTTCTGAAATGATTAGCTAGCAATTAATGTTGAGTATCTAGAAAATTTGCTGCAATTAGATGGCTGTAGCAAACATTTATAACAGCAGCAAATAAGTTAGCGATCTAGGCTAAACTAGCATTAGAGATAGTTAGTAAAAACTTAGGAGAAAAGTGTTTGAGTGTTTGATCAATCCTTCAACAAGAGAGAAGCAAGAACTAGTGCCTTCTAGAGCTTATGGAGTCAAAGTGGATGGCTTCTTCTAAGGCTGCAAATCAATTTATGATAAAGAACAAAAGTCTAAGAGGGAAAATGCATAGGAGAAGTAGTAACTTAAGTCCCCCTATGCATTGATCTCAAGAGACAAGATGCTAGGGTGTAGGCAATTCTAGGCCCTGGCGTCTTGCTCTCCTTAGGCTTTTTATGTAGTAAAACTTATGCAAAGATAACTAAGTCAAAATCCTTAGAGTGCTCACAATTTAGGGCTCTAGGGTTTCACTAGTTACTAGATCAATTCAATGAAAAGATTGGCAAATAGAAAGTAAGAAAGTAGCAATTTAAGTCTCTTACTTCAAGTATTAAGTACAATATGCAATTTCATAATCTTGTATGAGCAAATAAAACCATACACAAACCATTCAATAGATGACAAAGAATGCATATTTTACTTATTTGCACCAAGAATAATCATGAGAATACCATGCAAGATCACCATAAAAACTTTCAAGATTGATCCAAGTTGCAAAAAATAGCCTTATACAAGAGTGCGCCTCACAATTTCAGCCAATAACCCTCACTAGGGTGCAAATTTCAGACCTCTTGTCTTGTATGACAAGTTGTGATGTAAAAATGAGAGTTCTTTATGTTTATTTATACAAAATTTTGACCTTTAATTAATTTTTAGGTAAAAAACAAGGCCGACCTGGCCAATTTACTACAAAATTCAATTTTGACATAAATAAAATTAATTTGCATCTAGAAACACCTACAAGGGTGACGTCATGCTCCTCTAGGGTGATGTTGAGCCCCATAAGTGAAACGTTGGGCTGGAAAAGTGGGGCGCTTGGCCTCTAGAAGCCCCAAATGATGCCCACATGTGCCACCAAGCTCACAAACGCCTCCAAAAATGAAACCCTAGCTCTGGGTGATGTCTAGGGCTATGATGGTGACGTCCAGGGCCCTCAAGGGCTAACGTCCATGTGGGAAGAGAAAGGTCCCCCGGGTCTAGGTCTGCTAAGGTGCCTCTAAAGGCAACATCCTTCTTTCTCCCGGTGCAAGTCTTCAATTTCTTCTTACCCCTGGCTGGGGTTTCAACATCCATCTGTGGGCTTTAAGCCCCCATGAAGGTCCGAACTAATCATTCCCTCATCTGTACCTGTCCACCGAGCAAGGTCCTATAGCAACAACAAGTACGCCCTCCAGGGGTTCATAAGTCAGAGGGATCATAGCATGTAAATCACATCCAATAATTAAATTACCCAAACATGTGCATCAAATCCCCCTTAACCCAGACAAATGCTCGAAGACGTTATGCAATTTGACAAGTTAGGTTTGGAGAAGGTCTCAGGGTGTCCTATTGGGCTAACCTTTCTTAAGTTTGGGATGTTTCCCAGGTGGGGTATAATCCAGGTCATGTAAGTGTATGAGGTGGCATGGGGTGCATGTAATAACAAGGAAATGTAAAGTCTTACCAGTGGCCCGTGGGTGCCTTTGTAGAGGGCGAAATGCACCTTGTCGTAAATGCAGTTGTTTCCTAGCCCATTCATTGCCTTTTACTCTTAGCTTTATTTCTTTTGATCTTTTTCTCTTTTGCTTCAAGGGAATAGTTGAGGGCCACTGTTTTGGCTTGATGGCAAGAGGTGACAACGTTATCCACAAACATTTCACGGAAATGAGAATGCTGGCTCGTGATGAGTCCCTCTTTCTCTTGGCTATGCCACCAAGAGCCACTACCCTGGTTTGGTGACCAGATAGATGGTAGTGTCATACTACTACATGCCCATGGTCATAATAGACCGACTCGTGATGAGACCCCCTATCCATCAACTAGTACCTTGAGTGTTTATGTTATCTTATGGGTCCCCTTTTCTTACTGAGAAGCTTTTCACTGCTTTTTCGGGGATCCCTGGGCGAAGCATCTCGAAGGTATTGGCTTTTAACTTTTGCTAGCTACTTTTACCCTCTGGGCCTTTAGCCCCTTCTTCACACGAGGTAAGGTACAACCCTTCCTAATGTAGCCAATCTCAATGCCCAAACAAGGATAGGGGAGATGAAAGGAATAAAGATGGAAAATGGTAAGTATGGGGGGAACGGATGATGACCTTTCACAGATCCACCCAGTAGCAACCCATCCTAAAGGGAATCAACTTACTAGGGCACCCTGTCACCCCTCCAGGTATGAATGAGGCAAATAGCATAATTTCCAAGCAAACGTCATGAAATGAAGAAGGATTCAATACAACATATTCAAGTTCTTAAAAAATCAGAGTGATACATACAATGATACTCGGACTCATTACCTCATGGAGTAAGACCCATTGTTACTCCAGGACCAGGCTGGTGGGATGGATACTGTTGCTGGTGATAAGTGGACTGCACTGATGAAAGAGGGGTCCTTCGGGGCCATGTCCAAGTCGTCTAGCTCTCGGTACTCCATGTCTAGGACCTGTGGGCCTCAAGACGTGATCTCCTTAGTTATCCCTAGGCTAGGGGATAACATGTTGAATTTTTAATGCTTAGCTCATGCACATGTGGTTTATTTCAATTTAGCATGTAATTGAACCATAAACAATGCAACAATACCATATACAATAGCTGCAGTAACCAAGATCACAAGAAGAATAACCATGCACAAGAACACAAGAGTTTATCCTGGGAAAACCCTTCTCAATCAAGGGAAAAACCCAACAATCCTTTGCTATAGACTCAAGAGAAGATCCCCCACACCATAAACCCTAGAGCACACAAGAGGGTGCTTCTTTGACCTAGAAACTTGCGCCTAAGAGAAGTGCGCAATTCAGGCGTACACTTAGCTTGAGAGAAGGTTACAATGAAGTGTGTGTGAGTGATGCACAATGGGGATCTACTCACCTATATATACAAGACCTAATAGGCACAATAGGGTTGGCCTTTACAACTCAGAAGTATAATTAATCTTTACACAATATAAATTATCTTTTACATGGTGAGGCCGACTTGTACCCTTCACAATACAAATTAGGGATACAACAAATCTTACTCTTAGACAATATAGCAAGGATCTCTCACTTTCTCTAGTGCTCCGCCACTAGGGACACGTCCACCTGTGCTCACCCACAGGGACGTCACTCTCAACAGATTAACTCAACTAAGTCTATAGGAGTACCATTTGGAGAACCATCTCAAGTCGACTCAACTAAGTCCATAGGAGTCTGACAGGAGACCATCTCAAGTCGTCTCAACTCAGTCCAGAGGAGCATGACAAGAGACCACACGTCATCTCAACTCAGTCCAGAGGAGTATGACACACCCATCACATGGGCTCTCTCATAGACTGTCTCTACTCAGTCCAAAGGAGAATGACCTGGAGAATGTCTCATGAAGCTGCAATCAACAACACTCCCTCTCAACTAGGGAGGCATTCTCCACCAGGCCAAGTCTCTCACGGAAGTACTCGAACTTCGTCCTGGCAAGCGGTTTGGTGAAGACATCTGCAACTTGCTTGCCTGTAGAAAGGTACTGCACATGTACTGCTTTCCTCTGCACCATATCTCTGATGTAAAGGTATTTGATCTCAATGCGTTTCGATTTATTGTGAGACACAGGATTCTTGGAGAGCTTCTCACAACTTTGGTTATCACAATGGATAACAGTGGAATCCATCTCATGCCCAAATAAGTCTTCAAGGAGCTTGCAAAGCCACACTGCTTCGTAGACTGCCACACATAATGCAATGTACTCTGCTTCTGTGGTACTCAAAGCCACATAAGTCTGTTTCCTACTACACCAGGAAACCATGGCAGATCCCAAAGTAAAACAACCACCGGATGTGCTCTTCTGGTCCACTGCACTCCCTGCCCAATTTGCGTCGGCATATCACTGCAATCTCATGTCTATACCGGAGGCATATCTCAAGCCATAACCAACTGTGTCTCGTAGATATCTCAACACATGCTTCGCTGCTATCCAATGTGTCTGTCTCGGATGACTCATAAACTGACTGAGTACATGTTATCGCACAATTTGTAGTTAAGATAATAAATGGATGAAAGGAGGTCAAACTGGTGTAACTGAACCAATCCCACCACTGTCACCTCAATGGGAAGGCTCTTTTTGTTTAGGGAGGTAAGGCCCAGGGGAGACGTCCCCGATGCCCTGGGGTTTTGAGAAGGCAAGGGATTAAAGGCTAAAAGCTAATTTCCCCCTCACAAGTCACCACCGATCAGAAAGGCTGGCTTAATAGCCAATAAAGATAAAAGATAACCGGAAATAGTAACCAAGAAGTGTACCTGCCCGAGACAATGCAACAAGCAAACCATACATGCTCAAGATTACTTGCTTGGTTAGTACTTCATATAATCAAGGACTTCTGATAATAAGCAATTGACCAGTGATATTGATGAAGTAAATCAATAATGTATAATGGCAATGATTATATATCACTTCACAATAAATGCTATTGGCAATCAATGTAACAATATCGATACTCAGAAACAACGCCTTAGCAAATGATTCAATTGCTTTAAAAGCACAATAAATGCTGCATGAATATGTTTATAACATAAGTAAATGATAACAACAATAGGGTTAGTAAGATTAGTCTAGGCTAGGGTTAGAAGGGTTAGTAATTGTTCAAAGTATTTGGTTGTTTGAAGTTGTGATCAAGCCACTCAAGTAATAAGGTCTTAGATTAGTGCGTTACTAGGGCATATGGAGTCAAAAGAGGCTGCAAAGTTTGAAGGACTGAGATGATAATGAAAAGACCAAAGACAAGAGGGTTAAATGTTGAGGTAGACCAAAGACAAGAGGGTTAAATGTTGAGGTGTTGCTAGAGCAAGGCCTCAACAATGAAATCCTAGGGGAGAGAGGCTCACTAAGGTGTAGAAACCCTAGGCCTTAGTGCTCTCTCCTCCTCCTTTAGCTCAATGGAAATAATAAAAACGGCTAGCTTGAGTAAGAGTTTATAGGGCTAAAGACAAGAGAGTTAGAAGGTGAAGTGTTGCTAAGGCAAGGCTTCACCAAAGAAACCCTAGGGGAAAACAACTCATCAAGGTGTAGAAACCCTAGGCCTTGATGCGTTTTCCTCCTTAGCTCAATAACAAGTAAAAACAACTAGCTAGAAGAGTAGAGATAGAGTGTTGCTATGGCAAGGCTCTATCTTACTTCAGCAAATCAAAATGGCTCTTAACTTGGTAAGGACATGAGACAAGCACCTTAGCATGTGCTTGTCACCTAGGGTTTTAATGTAGCAAATTATAATAACAAATGCAAGTAAATAATACTATAACCATTCAATCAAGAAGTGTTGCAGAAATTCACTTACATAAACCATTGATTCAAGTAGCCAAACCCTAGTTGTAAACCTTCCACCAAGAAGAAATGCCAAAAGTGCCAAGAAAAGTCTTCCTTCAACAAGTGCGCTTCACTATTTCAGCCAAAACCCTAGAATAGGGCGCAAATTTCAGACCTCACTAATGTGTGAGTGAAAGATGATGAAAATATGAGAGTGAAAACCCTCAATATATAGCATACCAATGACCTTAATTAAATTTTAGGTCATTAATAGGCCAACAAGGCCAAAATACACAATAATACTGTTTACATTAAATTGTCATAAATTAAACCCTAACAAGCAAAAGCAAGATGTCATGCCCCTTCTAGGGTAACGTTAGCCTTTTCTAGGGTGACGTTAGCCCTTTCTAGGGCAAATGCAATCTCCTGGAGCAAAACGTTAGCCCTCCTTGGGATTCTCCAACTTGCCATACGTGCCAAACTGCCATGACTATCTCCCAAAACGTCCATGAAGATGGATGACGTCATGAGCATCCTGGGTGACGTCCTGGGCCTTCCAAGACCAACGTTCCAATGAAGAGGGCACAACCCCCCTAGGTAAAGCTCTGCCAGGGTGCCTCTGTGGAACGTCCTCCTCTTCTCCAGTGCAAACCCCTCTGTCCTGTCTCTGCCCCCTGCTGGGGTCTCAACATCCATCTGGTGGGCTCTTCAGCCCCATGGAGGTCCAAACTAATCATCTCCCCATGTGTACCTGTCCAATGTGGTACCTGTTCGTCGGGCATGATCCTGCACATCAACAGCTATGCCCTCCATGGGCTCATAAGTCACAGGGATCATAGCAATGTCAATCACATCTCATCATCAATATTATTAAACATGTGCATAAAACCCCTTTAAACCCAGTCAAGTGCTCAAAGACATTATACAAATCTGTAATACAAGTTTGGAGGAGGTGACAGGGCGTCCTATTGGGCTAGTGTCCATTGAAAAATGGATGTTTTCGGAAGAGATTAAATCCAAGTCATGTAAATGGGTGAGGTGTTTAAGGGATGTCCTGACAAGGGGTGCAGTGAAAGCAGGGAAATGCAGGGTTTACCTATGGGTGCCTTTGTAGAAGGCGAGCTGCACCTGTCCTGGATGCAAATGTTTCCAAGCCCGTTGATGCCTTTTATTCTTTAGTCTTTATTGCTTTTTCTTCAAGAAGCTAATCAGGGGACACTGCCCTGGCGTGGTGACCAGTGGTGGTAATGTTACCCACAAGCACTTTCACGGAGATGAGAATGCTGGCTCATGATGAGATCCCCTTTCTCTTGGCTATGCAACCAAGAGCCACTACCTTGGCGTGGTAATGAACTGCTAGTAGTGTCATACCGCTAGGTGCTCATGGACCTAATAGGCTGGCCCGTGATGAGACCCCCTTTCTCTTGGCCATGCAACCAAGAGCCACTACCCTGGCGTGGTAACTAACTGCTAGTAGTGTCATACCGCTAGGTGCCCATGGACCTAATAGGCTGGCTCCTGATGAGACCCCATATCCTCTGACTAGGTCTTGTTTTATTATTTTTTATGGGTCCCTCTTGTTTCTTGCTGAGAAGCCTTTTACTGCTTTCTCAGGGATCCCTGGGTGAAGCATCTCGAGGTTTTATTTTTAGGCTTTTATCTTTTGCCAGCTTGCTTTTACCTTCTGGGCCTTTAACCCCTACTTCCCACAAGGCAAGGTGCAACCCTTAAATGATTGGCCAACCCAATGCCCAGACAAATGTAATGGGATGGATGAGTGGGAAGCAAGATGAAAAAGTGGTAATATGACGGGAGGGGACGATGAATTTTCAGAAATCTCCCCAGTGGCAACTCAAATCCTATGGGCACAGGTTTACTAGGGCATCCTGTCATTCTCCCCAGACATGGTCAAGTAGACAAGTATAAGATCCAAGCATTTGTTAGAAACAAAAGGAATTAAATGTACATATTCAAATGTTTTGAGGATCAGAGTGACACATATCATGATACCCAGACTCATTACCTCATGGAGCAAGAACCATCTCTGATACAGGACCAAGTCGAAGGTGATGGATGTTGCTGTTGCTGACAAAGTGGAGGCGCTGAAAGGGAGAAAAGATGGGCCCTCCAGGGCCATGCTCAAGTCGATTTGGCTCTTGGTACTCCATGTCTAGGACCTATGGGCCTTGAGACATGATCTCCTAGTTATCCCTAAAAGTGGGGGAAAACAATACACTCATTGCATAACATATATCAGGTATGGTGTTAACCAGATACATCAATGATCCAATCAACTGTCTGTAAAGATGTGGATCAATCTCGCCTGAATCAGAAGAAGCCTCATTCATCTTCTTCAGATTCATCACCATCGGTGTAGGCATGGATTTGCAGTATGTCATCCCGAATTCTCAACTGTATCTTTTCCTTGGCTCAAGAAAATCTCATCAGTCCTCTGCCACACTTCTAGTCCCAAGAAGTAGTTCATCATGCCAAGGTCCTTCATCTTGAATTCATAAGCCAATGCATGCTTGCATTCAACAATGAGGCTTTCTAAACCGGTGAGGAATAAGTCATCAACATATAGGACCAAAATCAAGCACTCGTCACCAACAATGTGGTAGTATAGGTTAGGATCAACAATACTCTTGCTGAAGCTCAAAATCATCAAGTATCCATCAATCTTCTCATACCAAGCATGAGGTGCCTACTTTAGTCCATACAAGGCTTTCTTCAACTTGCACACATGAAACTCCTTCTCATGTATCACGAATCCATTTGGTTGCTCGATCTAAACTTATTCCTCGATCTCACCACTGACAAAGGTCGTCTTTACATCCATCTGATGTAGTCTCCAACAGTCAACCCATGGATGCAACTAGGGCAATAATCGTACGGATGGAAGTGTATTGGCAACATGAGCAAATATCTCCTCATAATCTATTCCCTCCACTTGAGAGAATCCTCTAGCCACAAATCTCGCTTTGTATTTCTCGACACTTTTGTCAGCTGCATGTTTGATCTTATAGATCCACTTGGAAGTCACTACAGACTTCCCTTTCGGTCTCAGAACAATATCCCACACATCATTCTTCATGATGGAATGATACTCTTAGGTCATGGCATCTTGCCAAACTTGCTGACCTGCTGCTTCTCCATGACAAGAAGGCTCAGTATCAATGATGTGGTTCATGGCTTAAACATAGCTCGAAAATCTCTGTGGTCTCTTGCTCTCTCGAAATGTACCACAAGGAGCTGCATGTCCCTCTACCTCCTGTAGAGTCTGTCGAGCCCAAGCATGCCTCTTATGACCTATTGCAATGTCTTTGGGAACATCAACTGGATCAACTGGATCTGTAACTGTCTCCCTCTGAGTTGCTGGAGGGGGAGAAGGTACTGTCACTTCCTTCTTCTCACTGTCAATCTCCATCTGAGATTCTCCGGATCTTCTATCTCTTCCTCAAAGGAGACATCTCTGCTAACCTCGATTTGTCTTTGACCAAGGATGTAGATCCGATATGCCTTCGAAGATTCACTGTACCCCACAAATGTACCGTTTCTGCTTGAAGGGTCTAGCTTGGTCCTCTTCTCCTTGGGTACATGAAAGTATACTGGACACCCAAATATCCTGAACTGTCCAGCCTCAGGCTTCACTCCGGTGAAAGCTTCTTCGAGAGTCATATTCTTCAAAATCTGATGAGATCTTCTGTTCTGAAGATACACAACTGTCATGGATGCCTTTGCCCACATAATCATAGGTAGATTCTGATCATGTATCATTGCTTTGGTTGCCTCGATGATGGATCTGTTCTTCCTCTCTGCAACCCCATTTTGTTGAGGGTTATAAGGAACGATGTACTCCCTCTTGATCCCTATCTCAATACAGAAATCACTGAAATCCCTAGAGGTGTACTCTCCTCCATTATCTGATCTCAACACCTTGATCCTCCTCTCGGTCAGGTTCTCAACTTGAGCTTTAAACTCTTGAAATCTTGCAAGGACTCCATCCTTGGTCTTCAAGAAGTAAATCCACGTCTTTCGAGAGTGATCATCGATGAAGAGCACATAATACAAATATCCGTTCAAGGAAGCAATAGTCATGGGTCCACGAACATCTGTATGTATCAAGTCCAAGATCCCTTTGGATCTATTGTCATTGCTCGAAAATGATCCCTTGATATTCTTGCCAAGAGCACAACCTCTGCAAACGCCATCATGCTTGATATGTATCTCTGGAAGGCCTGTCACCATCTTCCCCAGAGCGGGAAGGGATCTGTAATGTAAATGAGCAAGTCTCCTATGCCATAGCTCGCTCAAGCTAATAGTATCATGTAACAGGGCCTGGACTGGTCGGACAGTCAATCTGTACAAACTGTTCTCTCGAACACCAATCACCCGAGCATAATCCATGTGTGAGTTCTTGTGCCATGCAAGAACTTTTCCTTCAAAGAAGGTAACCTTGCAGCCTTTATCCTCTAAGGCAGAAACAAAGACAAGGTTCCTTTTCATCCCAGGTACATATAGTACCTCACTTAATTGAAGTGGTATGTCAGAATCTAGTTGGAAGTTAGAAGTTCCAACTCCTTTTACAATATATCTGGCATTATCACCAAGTACAACATGCAGACGAGATTCTTTCTCTACAAGATCTGTAAGATGTTCTTTATATCCAGTCATGTCCCTGGAGGCACCACTGTCAATCAACCAAATATCACTATCTGTAGGAATCGTACTTGAGAGTGCTGATATGAAGAAGAATGCTTCATCTTTTATGTCTTCATCTCTCTGATGTGGTTCTGGATCAACATCTGCAGTGGATGCATGTTGTCTTCCTTTCTTCCTGGTAGGACAATTTCTCGCAATGTGTCCATACTTGTCACATTTGAAACATTGAATCTTTGAATTGTCTTTTCTATGTTCATGACCTGAAGCAGCTGAAGTTTTCTTGTCTTTGAATGCTTTGCGAAAACTTCTTCTATTCCTTCTGCCTCTCTTTGCATGAGAAGTAAGAGCTTGATTGTCATCATGATGGGAGTCTTGCACCCCTCTGGCTATAAGTCTGGTTTCCTCCTGAGTGCAGTCTGTCCATAGACGATCAAACTCAGGTAGATCTGCTCTTCCAATGATACTTTGAAGAAATGGTTCCCAATGTCTTGGAAGGGCATTGAGAGTAGTCATGACAAGTTCTTTGTCTGTTATGGTTTCTCCAATGTCACCTAACTGATCTCTGATCTCTGAGATCCCGATGAAGAAGGTGGCAATGGTGTCAACTTTCGTCATCTTGATATTTTGAAGCTCTCAAACATCTTCTTTAATGCATCATACATCTCATAAGTTGTCTTCAGGGTAGAGATGCGAGGTAGTAGATGATCTCTCACTGAATAGATGATGATCTTCCTTGCTTTGACATCGTTTGCCTTCCAATCAACCTTCTCTTCATCGATAGATGTTGCTGGTAGAGTCTTTTCTATCAAACTCAATAGGTCATCCTTTTCCAGAGTGATGTGTAATCTTGACTTCTAGGAGCTGAAGTTGCTTGTTCCATCAAGCCTATCTTCCACCAAAGTTCTGTTCCTCGTGGCTTGCAGATTCTTCACAAACCCTAACGACTAAGCTAGGAAGCCTAACGTCTAGGTTTCTTTGGACTTATGACTGTCAATAATAAGTCTTGGAAAGCCAAAGGAACCCTGGAGAGTTGCAAAAATCCTTCAATGAACTGTAGAAACCCTGGAGGTCGAAATTCTACAGAAACCCTAGAAACCCTAGGGGCCAAAAAAAACAATTCTCCGATTTGCAATTTGAGAGTTGCAGGAGGTGCGCTGAAGGAGGTCGTACACACTTGTGAAAGAATTAGGCCCAACGCTCAAGTGGAAGGTGCAAAAACTAGCAAAAAGAAGAGGGTCGTTTTTGTAGTTTCAGCAAGAAGGTGACGGCTGGCTTTTCAATGGCTCTTTAGGAACTCTGCTTTGAAACCATGTTGAAATTTAATGCTTAGCTCATGCACATGTGGTTTATTTCAATTTAGCATGTACTTGAACCATAAATAATGCAACAATACCATATACAATAGCTGTAGTAACCAAGATCACAAGAAGAATAACCATGCACAAGAACACAAGAGTTTATCTTGGGAAAACCCTTCTCAATCAAGGGAAAAACCCAACAATCCTTTGCTATAGAGTCAAGAGAAGATCCCCCACACCATAAACCCTAGAGCACACAACAGGTTGCTTCTTTGACCTAGAAACTTGCGCCTAAGAGAAGTGTGCAATTCAGCCGTACACTTAGCTTGAGAGAAGGTTACAATGAAGTGTGTGTGAGTGATCCACAATGGGGATCTACTCACTTATATATACAAGACCTAACACAACAATAGGTGTGTCTATTGGCAATTTGGCACAATAGGGTCGACTTGTACAACTCAGAAACATAATTAATCTTTACACAATATTTATTATCTTTTACATGGTGGGGCCGACTTGTACCCTTCACAATACAAATTAGGGTTACAACAAATCTTACTCTTAGACAATATAACAAGGATCTCTCACATCCTCTAGTGCTCAGCCACTAGGGACACGCCCACCTGTGCTCACCCACATGGACGTCACTCTCAACAGATTAACTCAATTAAGTCCATAGGAGTACCATCTGGAGAACCATCTCAAGTCGACTCAACTAAGTCCATAGGAGTCTGACAGGAGACCATCTCAAGTGGTCTCAACTCAGTCTAGAGAAGCACAACAAGAGAACACACGTCATCTCAACTCAGTCCAGAGGAGTATGACACACCCATCACATGGGTTCTCTCACAGATCGTCTCAACTCAATCCAGAGGAGAACAACCTGGAGAGTGTCTCATGAAGCTGCATTCAACAACATAACAGTCACCTCAGAGGAGGCTTGGTCAAGGAGAATGTCTTAGGCTAGTCATCTCATATTTTGAATGTCATAGGCTAGTCACCTCATATTTTTTGGTTTTTTTCTTAAGTCTTAGTGTTGGAAGTGAAGAGAACCAAGTTAGATGCTAAACGTAAGAAATTAAGGTTTGCTGGTCATAGTGATCAACACAAGGTTTATACATTGCTTGATGTGACTACCAACAAGGTAATAATCAGCCGTGATGTGATCGTGGATGAAAGTACAACAAATTTTCAACATTAGAGGGAATTTGGTATAAGTATTAAAGGCACTTTGGACAGATAATGGAAGTCAATTCAGTTCTAACGAATTTTCTGATTTTTGTAAGAAAGAAGGCATCTAGAGGCAATTTTCTAGTCCATATACTCCCTAACAAAATGGAGTTGTGGAGAGAACAAATCACACAATTGTTGAGATGGCCCAGTGTATGTCGGAGTGTATGGTGGTGCCAAAATAAGTATTGGGTGGAAGCAATATATACTGCTATATATTTGCTCAATAGATTTCCCACAAAAGCAGTGCTAGAAGCCACCTCAGGGGAGGCTTGGTCAAGGAGAAAGTCTTAGGAAAGTCACATATTTTGGGGTTTTTTGCTTATGTCTTAGTTTTGGAAGAGAAGAGAATCAAGTTAGATGTTAAATATAAGAAATTAAGGTTTTCTGGTCATAGTGATCAACACAAGGTTTATACATTGCTTGATGTGACCACTAGCAAGGTAATAGTCAGCCGTGATGTGATTGTGGATGAAAGTACTACTTTTTTCCAGTCAGAATCATATCTGAAATTTGATCAGAAATTTTTTGGTGGTAGCTGTTTTGAGGTTGAAAAGTCTGCCAAGCTGCATGGTAAGCAAGTGTAGATTGAGAGGCAGTGATTGGGAGGTACTATGCAATGAAGAGGACAGTGAGGATGAGGCTGGAAGTTGTCTAGGGAGGACTGATAGCAGCATTGATTTGGAGGAGAAAATAAAGAAAATGAAACCTAAACGGGACTACACCACCTTGGATGATGTGCAGTTGGAGGAGCTTCCTCAATCAAATGGCAAAGTGAGAGACCAAAAATGGAAGGTAAGTAGTAGTGGCAGGTTTATTTTTGTTTATTTTCGATGGTAGTAAAGCCATCATAATATTGTCACTGGAAAGGATGAATGGAAGAATGCTCTCATGGAGGGTGAAGGGAAAGTTGCTTCTAGAATGAAGCATGGCATATTCATAATAGCCATGGCAATCCGTTTGGCCTGGTATTTCAGCATAAGTTTATTATATTAACACTATGTAAAAATGGTGCATTTATTGGAGGACAAATCAAATTCTCCGTCAATGGTAGATGGGCTGAATTTTTCAGTCATCATTGAATCCAATCTGATTAGTGAGTTAGTTGATGGTCAGAGGGTTGATGATTTGGTATCAACCATGCTAGATGCAGATTGTGCAATCAGCGTTATCTCGTGTTGTGGCAGCAGGTTTCGAACAACTTCTACAAGTGGCTTGGCCTGTTGCTGCTTTTATACACACCTCGAGTAGCGTGGAAGAAATCTTCAATCCACTGGGTGTGTCCTTGGGGCAAGTCTCGAGTCAAAGTGCTGTCACTTGATCCTCAACTCCTCCATCTAGGCCAACTCCTAGCGAAGCCAAGGGGGGTAGTCCCTAATAAAAGAATCTATGGCTCAAACTAGATCTAAGCACCACTGTTATTCTAGGAGTTTATTCAATGCAAAAGCATAAAGCAAATAAATCTATTCTAGCAACATATATGACACATAAAAGGAAATTGCTTATAATGAAGATATTCAAAGCATATAAATTACTTACATGAGAGATATACAATGAAATAAAATGCTGATACTTGCAAGTAAATGACAATAAACAAAATGAAATAGAGACCAGTGCCAATAAGTAAAGTTGCTGCTGCAAGAAATGAGAATGCATTGCAATGCTCTTGTAAATTTTATTATGAGTTGTTAAGTGTGATTATTGTGGAGTGGATGTTGGGAGTGCAAGCCACTTATTAATGTGAAATGTGTGCAAAGTGATGTCAGTAAAGCAAATCTAATCTATATGTGGCCCTCTAAAGGTTATCCTTTGGTTGGAAGTAGAGAATAATGCTAGAGGTCCAACGAGGAGGATATCCCACTGACTTCACACACAAGTTCAATACCAAATTCCGTATAAGGAGCAATGCTGAATGTCCAACAAGGAGAGTGTACACTCGTTAAGGAGTATCCCCTTGACTTCACACACAAACTCAATGATGGAATCCCAATCTTAGAATAACCGATATTGGATTGTCCTAGTTAAACTAAATCCACATAGACCAGCCCCTGTTCTACGTGAAACTTACCTCCAGATATCAAGCCGAAGCTCACAGAGGAGGGGTCAGGAACATGCTGAGGGGAGCTGAGGGGATGGTTTATTTCCAACTTTGAAACTCTATGAGTAAAATGCTAAAATTGAAATCTAACTAGAAAATGAAATCTAAACTAAGCTAATCTAAGAGATTGAAATCTAAACTAATGTTATGCGGTGCTGTGATTGATTTTATGGTTTATTTTAGCTTTTTTAAGTGAAACTTGAAAGCATGAGCAAAATTGCAAAAAAAAATGAACAATCACAAAAGGACACCAATCCCCTAGGGGGGATGAGAACTGGGCACTGTGTAGCCCACTGATTTTTATTGATGAGTTTACAATCTTTTTCCTTAGGAAGACTTGTGATCCTTCATTAAGGGAGATCACAAGTTTTACAAGTTTTGAGAATGTTTATGAAGGAGGATAGGTGCTTTCGGGGTTCCGGATGGTCCAAATCTGCCAAAATTTGGCAGTGTCTCCCCTTGGATGTTCGCAAACCTGCAAAAAAACTAGTAAGGTAATAGAGGCAAAATATGCCCAAAAATGTATTGGAGAACCCTGCAAAAAAGTGTTGGATGATGTGCAAAAAATATGCAAAAAATTCTAAGTAAAATCTACACTAAACTAACCAAATGAAGCCTAAATAAGCAAGAAAAGAGAGCCTCTTCTTAATGATATTGTTTGCTGTCCTAAAACAGTGAAAGCAATATCAATAAGTTTGCCCAAATTTAGATTTTAAAACCCTTTGAAAAAAGAACTATCTTTAGCCTTTGAATTTATCTTTTAAAACTAGCTAAATGATAGATTGTGTAAGCTAGATCTACTAAGGAATGAAAGTTTATAAAATGAGATCTAATCTACTTGCTTTTAACACATGCAAAAGGAGGACTCTTTAGATTTAACTTGAAATAGAAATCTATCTTTGCATGTATTGAAAGTAACCAAAAAGAATAATTTAGAGAGAGAGAGAGAAGCTTTGCTCAAGACTTGAATCCTTGGGCTATGGGGTCCTTTGAGAAATAGTTGAGGGACTCTTGCTCCACACAAAGATTGTGAAGAAGAAAGAAGAGTTGAACTCCAAGTCTCCACCTCTTCAAGTTTGAGAATCCTGTAGGCTAAAACAACTCTTGCCAAATTTTTTGTTAAGTATATAATTTCCTACACTTGAAATTTAGAGAAACATGTATATTAACTTAAATAGACATGCAATCTCAAGCACAACATAAGCAATGAGCAACGAGCATCCACACAATGAAACCACCCACAATGGACCTCGAAAGCCTTCTTTATTCAATTCAAGAGAAATACAATGATAGCATTACAATACTTTCCCCAAGTTCCAACTAGCTTGACACAAGGGAGAAAGCTCCAATTTATAGGAAGAGGGGTGCACTTCCCAAGGAGGGAGGGCACACCACTTGGAGAGCATATGCTTGACAAGTGTGAGAGGTGGGGCTGCCACCTCTCTCCCAACTCTCGAAGGTTGCCACTTGTGAAGAAGGAAGAGGGAAGAGGGGCGCCACCTCTCTCCCAACTCTTGAAGGTTGCCACTTGTGAAGAAGGAAGAGGGAAGAGGGGCGCCACCTCTCAGGAGGTGGGCAGCCCTCTCTTAGAATGCGTCACCTCTCCTCAAGAGGGGTGCACCTCTCCGTGGTGACACATCTAAACTCAATTTAACATGTGCCTAACTCACCCATGACTCACCATTGCTTGCCAACAAGGCTTAGTGAACTCAAAGAAATGGTGAGTCAACTCAAAACATGTCCCCGACATGTTTCCCAAAAAATAGCTTTGCTGATTTTTTGTCTTTTATTTGACTTTTGTGAGTAAAATTAATTTTAAGTGATTAAAAATCACTAATTTCACTGACAAAGGGGGTACTTAGGTAAAGTGGGTATTTTGAGTGTGAAAATGAATACCCCTAAGGCATATAATGCGTCTTAGTACTACTTATTAACTTAGTCAATATTTACAATTAAAAAAATCCTGTTTGCAAGAAATTTTTTATTAATTGAAAACATTAAAAAAACCTAGGGGGACTTAGCGCAATTTCCATATGACTCAAAATGATGATTAGCATGGTAATATACATTAGACACTAGAGTTATATAACCATGCTAAGGCCTAACCATCATTACACACTCTAACTTTGGAGGAAATGAGTGAAAAAACTAAAAAATTATAACTCACTTAAAAAATTTCAAGCAAGAAATAATTAATAAGTAAAAAAACACTCTAGAGTAATGCACTCATGATTAAGTCTTAGGAGGCTAAGCCTTTTACAAGTTCATTATTCTAAATTCATTCGATTACAATTCTCCATGGGGGGCATGGAAATGTGGTATGAAGATATAGAAGCAGAAAGGTGGCCACACTGGTCGATTGGACTTTTGAACTCTGATTATGAACAATTCGTTGTTCAATCTTTGGTGTCTCAACTACAAGTCCATCCTAGTGCAACTTGGTGGATAACATGGTCTAGATAAAATGTTATGTTTTGGAACAAACAATTATGTCTAGTATGACCATTAATGGAGGGTAATCAAGTACATATTTAATAACGGTCATACTTAGTTCTCTAGGATTTTAAGTTAGAAAATCTATCTTGTAATAAAGTCAATTTGTTAAGACTTTAAATTCGATTATTTATTTAATTATTTTCAAATTGTGGGAATATGAAGTAAATAACCATTCCCTCCATGTACCCATGAAATGACTCATCATGTTGGGAACATGTGCCTAACTCACCTATGATTCACCATTGCTTGCCAACAAGGCTTAGTGAACTCAAAGAAATGGTGAGTCAACTCAAAACATGTCCCTGACATGTTTCCCAAAAAATAGCTTTGCTGATTTTTTGACTTTTATTTGACTTTTGTGAGTAAAATTAATTTTAAGTGATTAAAAATCACTAATTTCACTAACGAAGGGTTTACTTAGGTAAAGTGGGTATTTTGAGTGTGAAAACGAATACCCCCATGGCATATAATGCCTCTTAGTACCACTTATTAACTTATTCAATATTTACAATTGAAAAATATCATGTTTGCAATTTGTTAACTGAAAACATTAAAAAAAGCTAGGGGGACTTAGTGCAATTTTCATATGACTCAAAATGATGATTAGCATGGTAATATACATTAGACACTAGACTTAGGTAACCATGCTAAGGCCTAATCATCAGTACACACTCCAACTTTGGAGGAAATGAGTGAAAAAACTAAAAAATTATAACTCACTTAAAAAATTTCAAGCAAAAAATAATTAACAAGTAAAAAAAACACTCTAGAGTAATGCACTCATGATTAAGTCTTAGGAGGCTAAGCCTTTTACAAGTTCATCATGCTAAATTCATCTTATTACAATTCCCCATGGGGGGCATGGAAATGTGGTATGAAGATATAGAAGCAGAAAGGTGGCCATGCTGGCCGATTGGACTTCTGAACTCTGATTATAAACTATTCGTTGTTCAATCTTTGGCGGCTCAACTACAAGTCCATCCTAGTGCAACTTGGTGGATAACATGATCTAGATAAAATGTTATGTTTTGGAACAAGCAATTATGTCTAGTATGACCATTAACGAAGGGTCATAAAGTGCATATTTAATAACGGTCATATTTAGTTCTCTAGGATTTTAAGTTAGAAAATCTATCTTGTCATAAAGTCAATTTGTTAAGACTTTAAATTCAGTTAGTTATTTAATTATTTTCAAATTGTGGGAATATGAAGTAAATAGGCATTCCCTCCATGTACCCATGAAATCACTCTTGAAAAATGAAGCAACCAGCTTGAGTTCTTTCTCAATGTGCTGGTTTGAATTTTTTTTCCTATTGTGTATGCAATTTTTGATAGCAATTTGCAAAATTTTAGAAACCGACCCATGTTTGTCTATTCTACATCAACACTTTTTTTGGAGCATAAGGTAGTTATAATGTCTTTGGTATTTGTTGCACATGGGTTCATACCCTTGGGGCTTAGACTGATACTCTAATTGGATATTTTTGGGATCAAGTGGGTTTCATGTCTTAGTTTGAGTTTGTACGTTAATTCATATCCTCTTCTACAACTAACTTTGAGACCCAATGAAATGATTTGTTGTGACAGAATCGATGGATGAGTAATGATGCATCTTAATTTTAGAAAAAAATTGTTCGACATTGTTTCAATCCTTGGCATTTGTACTTTGAACCTAATTGCACTAAGAGACGTGAGGTACACTCCATAGGTTGGTTGGAAGGGATATTGTCATGTGGGATATTGTCCCAATGAAGTGTAGGAATGACTTAATGTTTTTGTTGTAATTCTTGATATTGTAGCATTAAGAGGGGGTGTTGGAGTATAACGCTATGACAACGTTTATAATCTATTGTAAATGTCACGTTCATATAAGTGACTAATAAATTGAGAATTAAATGTTATTAAATATGGTGGTTAGGTTGAACCGGTAGCACAACTACCTAGCAAATGGCATAAAAAGAGATCAACCCCATCATATCAAATGACTTCATTGTAATAAAAACATATCTTTTACACGAGTTTGTTTCTAATCATGTATGAATCTTTCTTGTGTGCTTAAAAGTTTACCACGAGTAGCCAGTCTTCTAGTAGGAGTTTTTTTGTCTTTGACCTTGGATGGTAGGAGAGCAAGGTTCTCTCACTCGTTCAATCCCCCACAAGATTGCACAACTGGGTCCCCTCAATCATCACCACTACATGGGGGATATCATCCGTTGTTGCATTGCCCCCTTTACATTGATCAATTACTTAGACAACGAGCCTGCATCTTGGTCCCCTCCCTCGCCCTTGACCATCAAGACTAGTAGGGTTTGACACCACCTCTCCCTCTCTCATACAGCTATGAGATCCCCAATCTTGGGGGTTTTGATTGTATCATGACATCTCTCATACACGACATCTTTTTGTTGGACGACTAGTATATAGCTCTTGTCTAGCTGCTATATATTGAGTTCCTTTTTTTAACCTCCTTTAGTTTATTTCTTTCAGCATTGTCTTAGGAGTTGCTTTCATAGTCCCACATTGTATTTACACTGAATGTATCTTTTAGTCCCTTTGACCTACTTTTATGGTCATGTGTTGGACATTAATAAAATTATCTTATCTTATTGCACTCACAATACAAAAATCGATGACAATCCAAAGTTCACCTGAATTTCTTGATTTTATGTTTGTTTCCTCTTCTTGATGTTTAATTTACAACTATGTCACTTGGAATTATTCATGTTATCATATCACATTTAAAAACATTTCTAGTAGTATCTTTTGGATTGTATCATGATGGTACATTTAGAAGCAACTCATTTGTCTGTAGAAATTGCAGTTACTTTAGAACTAGTGAACTACTCTATTTGATTGACACATTCTATAATGTGCTTTGACAAGGATCCATATGTACAATCTAATACATATTTTCAATTTAGGCCTAGTTTAATTATCACATGACATAAATGTAACTTGAGCTTGATACAAATCTTGAAGTTAAACATGATTATTTTGAATCAATTCATAATTTCATCAACCCTTTTTCCCAAAGATGCATACACTATCCAAGTGCTACTGTTATGCATTTCAGAGTGATTATGGTAGCAATTATAAATGTGTGGCCACTGAATTTTCTCACCAAACGATAATATTGTTTGTGTGATGATCAAAGATTTTTGAGAACTGCACAGAAAATGCTATTCTGATCTGCAAAATTGCATCATCCATTCTGTCTTTTCCTTGAGCTCTTTATCTACTTTCTCAAATGGAAATTTTAAAAGCTGGACAGATAGCAAGATATATACAATAAAAAATGCTCCTACAGAAATGTAGAGATTCCTTTTCAAATATCTCTAACCTAGGATAGAGGTTCAGTGTTTCCAAAGGTATTTCCCCCCGTCTCCCCTCCCTCAGTTGTCGTCAATACTTAATCATGAATTATAGGCCCTGTGGTGTTTCCTTGTTTTGAACTTATTATTTGGCATTACCAAGTGTTAAAGTACTCTTACAACATCTTTAGGATGTATTTTCATCACCTGATAATCTCTGGCAATTGAGTGTAAACATAAAAGAGAGTTTTTCTTTCCCTTGTATATCCAAAATAGTTCCTTCTCTTAATTAATGTCAGCACATCTCCATCTAATTGAGGTAATGGACGTACTTATATAGCCTGTAAAACACAAACTTTTCATCAGTTCATTACTATTAGGTACTCCCTAGCGAGTGTTGAAAATGGCCACACTTGGCTTTGACTGGCTATCAAATTAATATCAAATGGAATTTAATAAATCAACTCAAAGTAAGCATCTTTATAAGGCAGGGAGAAAAATTGAGAGTTCCAAGCCCTTACAAAATCATGCTGAAAAAGGAGAACGGATACTATTGTTGAATTTTTGACATGGGTGAATGCATTCATCTATTGCCAATTGGCTTAAGTTCGAAATATCTCATGCTTTTTTTCGGAGAGGTGAAAGTGAACACTGCTCAATTGTTTATAAAACAATTCACTGACCCTTTTTATTTTGATTTTATTCTCATTAACAGGTTTATTCATTGGACTGGACATCTGAGAAAAATCGAATTGTGAGTGCATCTCAAGATGGACGGCTGATAGTTTGGAATGCTTTGACAAGCCAGAAAACACATGCAATTAAGCTCCCCTGTGCCTGGGTGATGACATGTGCCTTTTCTCCTAGTGGACAGGCAGTTGCATGTGGGGGGCTTGATAGTGTCTGCTCCATTTTCCAGCTTAACTCCCAGATTGACAGAGATGGGCATCTACCTGCTTCTAGAATTCTCAGTGGTCATAGGGGCTATGTCTCTTCTTGTCAATATGTTCCAGATGGAGATACACATGTAATAACTGGCTCTGGTGATCGGACATGTGTTCAGTGGGATGTAACAACAGGACAAAGGATTGCTATCTTTGGAGGTGAATTTCCATTGGGTCACACTGCTGATGTCATGAGGTAGGCCATCAATCAACTGCATATGGAATACATGGATGGACCCAAAGAGTAAATGTTTATCAGGTGGTAGTATATGTTTCATTGCATTTTATGTAAAATACATGTATTGTTCTTTACTTAGTAACTGTCACTTTAATCTTGTGTCCGTATGTGATATTGTCTCATGTTCAATGTTTGTGATTTGATCACTAGTGTCATGTGTGCATATCAAGGTTTATATCTTGGTCGATGCCAAAGAGTGAAAACATGAATTAAATTAAATGTGAAGGGAGAATTGGTCCATATTTAACTGTCAAAACATTAATGACAAAAAGTATTTGAATGAAGAAAGCTTTTGAGCATCATGGGCTAGGAAAAAGATGAGTGATTTCAACACTACTACGATCAATTTATATTCTAGTATTTGGATCAAAAAAGAGATAATGTAGTCGCAGCTTCAAAAGAGAAACAAATATATCTTTTTATAGAATCCATCATCTTAACATGCACGTTTCTTTTTTAGTTGGCTTAATTGAAGTTTTTGTTTTTGAGTTTGGCTGGTGTTTCCGCCTTTGAAGTGTAATTTTAAATTTTAATTGTGTGCAGTGTATCCATCAGTGCAGCAAACCCCAAGGAATTTGTTTCAGGCTCTTGTGATACAACAACCCGTTTATGGGACACGCGGATTGCTAGCAGGGCCATTCGAACATTTCATGGACACGAGGCAGATGTGAATACTGTAAAATTTTTTCCTGATGGACTAAGATTCGGAACTGGCTCAGATGACGGTACCTGTAGGTTATTTGACATACGAACAGGGCACCAACTGCAAGTCTATCGTCAACCTCCCCGGGAAAATCAGACTCCAACTGTGACATCAATCGCGTTCTCATTTTCTGGTAGGCTTCTATTTGCAGGATATTCTAATGGGGACTGCTTTGTGTGGGACACAATATTGGAAAAGGTATAGATGCTTTCTCTTCTCAGAAGAACCTCTTTCTAGGATTTTATAAGTTAGTTTTGCCAATGCTAGGATGATGGACCTGGTTAAATAATTTTCTCGTGTGAAATGTCTCCAACGATTAGATTATGTGCATCATCTGTCTTTTGTGATTATTGATAAAAGTTTTCTTAGTGTTATATTGATCTTTCCCACCTAGGGTACATATTCTTCACTGTATTGTAGCCAGCCTCTGGTTGTCTTTATACTCTAGTTAAATAAAGTGGTAATAACTAAGAGACTGGATCAATGAGGGTATAAAAGTATATGCTTAACAGCCTTGTCTATTGAAAAACATTTAGAATAATGTATTTTGTCATTTTAACTTGTCTGTTGAGTCTTCAATCAGCTAGCCAACAGTCACCTGGTTTCTTCTGGTTGTGGTCAGATGCAACCCCTTCATATAAAATTATGAACTGAAGTGTAATACAACTGCCTCTATTATAGAGCGAATTGATTAAGAACAAAATTATCTTATAGCATGTACAATGCTCATGGTGTTCCTTTGTACTGTTTAAGCTGATTAGGGCTGCACTGTATTGTCATATGAGTAAACATTTGCATAGGCCTATAACGGATACATTACATGTGCTATCTATAAGTATACCAATAAAAAAGGTTCAAACTATGTGGCTACCCAAAGTACTTGATTATGTTATACAAATTGTAAATACCACACACTTGTTTATGTCATATCACTATTAACAAAAGAAGAATAACCTGTATCATCATGTCATGTTGATGTTTAAAGCTATGGATTTTGAAGCCTGGAAGCTGTGTTAACCCTTAGCTCATGTAACTCACTACTAGCTCTCTCATTGCTAACGTTTCCTTTCTTTTCCCCTCCAGTTTCATGCCATTTGACAAGTTTCATTTTGTTTCCTCATTTCCTATAGATGTCCATCTCAAGTTATTAGGAAAATACTGAACTCCAGCGGTTCTCATTTTCAGAAGTCCGGTTCTTGCATTCCCGGTTTCGTGTTTCTGATTCTTATTACACATTTCTTTCATTTTCTAACCCTCCACTGCATTTTTTACAATCTTTGTTTTAATCCTTGCTGGAGTTTCTGCTGTATGTTTCCTTCTCTGCTTGCTTTTATCTTGATGCAGATCTTGCTGTCTAAGTACTATGGTTGTCAAGTTACATTTTAATGGCTGGGTTCATGTTTTTTTTATCTTTTTGGAGAAATGCATCATATATTACATCATGGAACAAAGAGTTACATCATTATAACTACAAGATTACAAGGAAATTCCCATCCTATAAATGCCAGAAATGCTCAACGTTTGAGCCTGTGTCCCAATAGGTAGGGATTCAACATCTTGATGGAAAAGACTGAATTTGGATTTTTCAAGAAAAAACAGTTCCTGCTTCAGAAGTGTCAGTTCCCCTAAACTAAGATGGGATGGTTCCTCATGAAAAGTAGCCTTCAACCAGATTGTAAGCAAAAGGTAGGTACAACATATGGGGATAGCCATTATATGTTTATATGGGGATTCACATTTATTAAGAGAGGTCTTTGAAATAATGGACTGTATGATAGAGACTAATAAAAAGGCTATTGAAATTTGAAGGGTCTACATATTAAGGAGCAAGGTTTATGACAACATTAAGACAATTCCTCTAGAAATGACACACCCATTGCATATGATAGCTTAGACCTTGACTCTAAAATTGTAATGTCCCCTTCCACCTGATCATGACGAGAGGATGACTTAGTAGCCTATATGACTCCCGTAGGCTATAGTCAGTGGAGAAAAAGGGAGTCAAGGAGGTTTATTGAATGTCACTTAGCTAGGAGAGGTTATATTTCTAAAGTGACATTTAATAAAAGGGTAATAAAGTAACTTTTAGATTAGAAGTTACTCAAACATTAGTGAAAGTGACTTTTAATCTTAAAGTGAAAAGTAAAAGGGGAATAAGGATCATGTTTGATTTAGTCAAAGGGGAAAGTTCTAGAAGGGCATGGAAGAAGAATAAAAGGAGGGGTAGTGCTTCACTTTGGTATGATGATTTGATCTGTTATTTGGAGTGCTCTTGAGAGCCAAGTTTTCGTTGGGGTTTTGACAAAACCCTTCCATTGTGGTTTGGTTTTAGTGGTGCAACATCCACCCTAGCTAGACAAAGGAGGAGATCCATATAGGGTCTTTACTTGAGCTTCATTTAGAGATTCTATTCAACATAGTGGCTTTGAGAGGAGGTCTGTACGGTTTCTTTGAGGAGGTCGATTCATCTCTTGTGCAGGTTTGGAGGAACCGTGGGGGATCGTGGCACTTTGAGAGGTCGTTGGGGTTTATTGGAGGGGCCGATCCCATTCTCAGCAGAGCCGTGAGGGTTTCTGGAGCAGGCCAAGAGGTCTTGTGGACCTGCAGGGAGGTCGTGGGATCTTTTGAGGGAGTCGTCTCCCTTTTTATTGCAGGCCGAGTGGTCAAGGGAAGCCATGGAGGCATTTTGAGGGGCCGAGCCTCTCTATTGGCAGGTTCGTGTGGTTGGGAGGAGCCATGAAGCACTTGGAGGGGGCGAGTTATCTTAGCAATGGTTTTCTGCAGAGGATTTATCCACTAGAAGGGGCCATGGCATCATTTCCAGATTTCAAATTTGCTTATTGTGTGTTTGTTAATGTATTGCAGTTACCATAGTAGCCAATATAGGATTTGTATTGTTGTTGTGATTGGGTTCCAACCATAATAAAAATGCCATGATGTCTTTTCTATTTCATGTGTACTTGAATTACTTGCAATATGTTTGACAGAAGTATTTTATTAAAATGCATGCAAACTATTTGGGGAAAGTTATCAACCAAGTTTTTGTTATCAAAACATATGTAATGCAAACTGTTCGACAAAAGTACACAACCATAAATAACATAACTTGCACAACAAAGCTTTAATATCCTAGCTTATAGCTATGTTGGGAACATTGCAGTGGTATCTGAGTCGGTGATCTTGCCAGCCTGCGATTGCATGAGGTGTTGATGCCTAAAAGCAATAAACCTATCACCTACAGAAGAACAGGAGGGTGTGGAGGACAATCCATCCCAGGATCAGAGTCATCAGAGTGGGAAGAAGTAGGATGGGGGACAATAATGAGGACATGGCCATACAGATTTTAGAGGGCATAGCCAATGGGTAACAACAATTGACACAGTTCATTGCCAACAACCAGGCAAATCAAATGTAATGTTCCCAAACAGATTTGTTTGGAACATTGAGGTTTTTATGTGTTTTTTTGGTTGTGGTATTTTGTCAAACACTTTGCAGATTTGTCTTTTAGAGTTGCGCTAGGGTTTATTGGGATCGTTTTAATGATGTTTGCAACAAGTAAAAGATAGCAATGTAGCCAATAACATATGCACAATAAGATACAGTAGAAGCAACTCAAGAAAATGCCAAAGATACCTCAGATCTTATTTTATTTATTATAATATAGCTGACCTCATACAAAATTTAGAAGATCTGGAATACAATGAGAAGAATAATGCATGTGGCTGATAGTGCCTCCAAAGTACAATAGAGGTGGATATATGAACTCTCAAGAGTCCCCAGTGCTGAATACAAAAGATATCCAAGAACCCAAGATGTATGTGCTGCCCTTCTTTAGCAAAGTGTGCCCTTCCTAGTTGTATGAACCATTGCAAATTCGGCCTCCTTGAAGATGGCCACCAAATCATTGAAACTCACTGTCAAAGTGTAGATCGGGGACTAAGAAACCCGTATGCCAAAGCTCCATGCTGTTGAGGACAATCTTCCCCTCCAGAACACAAGATCTCAAATGGGCAGTGTGCCCTCCTCAAGAGAAAACTCGCCCTTCTAAATGATAGAGTGAATGGGATGAAGTATACCCTCTAATACAGATGAAAATAGGCGCTAGGGTGATGACAATAAATCTGGGAATGAGATCTACCGTGGATCTAGCTTTCCCAAGCGAAATCAAATCTCTCTCCCTCAAGTGATGCGCCCAACCTGTAGGAAATCTCCAACAATGCGCCCTACCTCCACAAACTACCACTGCATGGAATAAAACCTGAACTAGAATGGTGAGGGAGGAATCTTTCACCTCCTTGGCCAAGCTTGGATCAAGAAAGGTAGGATCTTTCACCTCCGAGCTAATCTCTAGGGTTTGTTCAGTCAAAACCCTCAAAACCCCCAAAACCCCCAAGTATCATGGGCTCTCTAGAAAGAAGCCAGACATCAATATGATAATCAACATAATGAGAGAATAAAGGCCCCTATCTCTCTTTTATCCCCCCTGTTCACCTTTTCCCTCCAAGCGACTTTTACTTTATTTTTATTATTCTTTAATTAAATCACTTTATTAATTAATTGGCCTTTTTGCCTCTAAAAAGTGATTTATCCGTTCCTATGGCTTCTTCGGCCACTGAAAGTCACTTCTCATCATCTAATCCTGTAGTGCTCTTCCTCTGGATTCCGATGAGCTATTACACTAAGAGGCTTCTCCAAGTATTATGCCCAAAATGACCTTCTTAGTGAAATTAATTCAAATATGACTCATAATAACTCAAAATTACGGAAATCGTCGGAATGCAACGAAACCAAAGCCAAGCTGTGCGGAATGGATCCTGATGATGAAATATGATGAAAGATGCAAGTCGGGCCTAATAAAACTCCTCTATATCTCCTGAACTCGCTGTCACACCCATCTGGCTACTCTGGTAAGCATAACACTCTGTAATATAATAATGTCCAAAAATGGGGACATTATAGTCCTCCCTGCTAGAATATTGCTTGTTCTCAAGCAATAACTGACTCAATCTGTGTGTGATACCAGGATCCCATATCCACCTATGTGACCTGTAGTAAGCTCTCCTCAAGACATGGCCCCTCAAAGTGCTCACCATACATGATACCCAAATGCTCCTGATGAGTAGAATGATCGTGTGCACCCTGTTATCCCCCACTTTAGGGATAACTAAGGAGATTATGTCTCGAGTCCCACAGGTCCTAGACATGGAGTACCGAGAGCCAAATCGACTTGAGCATGGCCCTGGAGGGCCCATCTTTTCTTTTCTTCAGCGCCTCCACCTTGTCAACAACAACAACATCCATCACCTCGGCCTGGTCCTGTAGCAGAGACGAATCTTGCTCCATGAGATAATGAGTCCGGGTATCATGGTATGTGTCACTCTGATCCTCAAAACCTTTGAATATGTGCATTTAGTTCTTTTTGTTTCTAACGGGTGCTTGGATCTTACACTTATCCACCTGACCATGTCTGGGGGAATGACAGGATTCCCTAGTGAGCTTGTGCCCATAGGTTTTGAGTTGCCACTGGGGGGATTCATGAAAAGTCATTGTTCGCTCCCATCATACTTACCACTTTCCATCTTACTCCCGCTCATCCATCCCATTACACTGGTCCGGGCATTGGGTTGGCCAATTATTTAAGGGTTGCACCTTACCTTGTGGGAAGAAGGGGCTAAAGGCCCAGAGGGTAAAAGTAGCTAACAAAAGATAAAAGCCTAAAAATAAAACCTTGAGATGCTTCGCCCAGGGATCCCCGAGAAAGCAATAAAAGGTTTCTCAGCAAGAAACAGAGGGACCCATAAAAAATAATAAAACAAGACATAGTCATAGAATAGGGGGTCTCATCACGAGCCAGCCTATTAGGTCCATGGGCATCTAGTGGTATGACACTACTAGCAGCTGGTTACCACGCCAGGGTAGTGGCTCTTGGTGGCATAGCAAAGAGAAAGGGGGTCTCATCACAAGCCAACCTTCTCGTTTTTGTGAAAGTGCTTGTGGGTAACATTGCCACCACTAGTCACCACGCCAGGGCAGTGTCCCCTGATTAGCTTCTTGAAGAAAAAGCAATAAACAATAAAGATAAAAGGCATGAATGGGCTTGGAAACATTTGCATCCAAGACAGGTGCAACTCACCCTCTACAGAGGCACCCACAGGTAAGCCATGCATTTCCCTGCTATCACTGCACCCCTTGTCCAGACATCCCTTGTCCACCTCACCCACTAACATGACTTGGATTTGATTTCTCCTGGAAACATCCCACATCCAATGAACACTAGCCCAATAGGACGCCCTGTCACTTTCTCCAAACTTGGCTTGCAGATTTGTATAATGTCTTTGAGCACTTGACTGAGTAAAAGGGGTTTTATGCACATGTTTAATAAAATTGATGATTAGATGTGATTGACATTGCTATGATCCCTGTGACTTATGAGCCCATGGAGGGTGTATATGTTGATGTGCAGTATCATACCCGACAGACATGTACCATATTGGACATGTACACATGGGGAGATGATTAGTTCGGACCTCCATGGTGCTGAGAGCCGACCATATGGATGCTGAGACCCCAGCAGGGCAAAGACATGTCAGAGGGTTTGCATTGGGGAAGATGAGGACATTCCACCAGAGGCAGCTGAGCAGAGCTGTACTTAGGGGGGTTGTGCCTTTTCCACCAGGACATTGGCCTTGGAAGGCCATGACGTCACCCAGGACGTTCATGATGTCATCCAACATTTGTGGAGGTTTTGGGAGGTAGTTGTGGCACATGTGGCTTGTTCCGGAGGCCCAAGGAGGCCTAACGTTTTTCTCCAGGAGGCCAACGTTGGCCCAGAAAGCGCTAACGTCACCCTAAAAGGGCATGACGTCCTCATTTTTGCTTGATTTAGGGTTTGATTATGACATTTAATGTAAAACAATATTATTATGTATTTTTGGCCATGTCGGCCTTTTGTGACCTAAAAATTAATTAAGGTCATTGCTACTGTATAAGTAAGAGAGCTAAA
>ML776562.1:1037419-1052872 GCA_009831015.1 Picea engelmannii
CTCATTTTTGCTTGATTTAGGGTTTGATTATGACATTTAATGTAAAACAATATTATTATGTATTTTTGGCCATGTCGGCCTTTTGTGACCTAAAAATTAATTAAGGTCATTGCTACTGTATAAGTAAGAGAGCTAAAACTCTCATTTTATCATCATCTTTCACTCACACTTGTGTGAGGTCTGAAATTTGTGCCCTCCTTAGGGTTTTTGGCGGAAATTACTAGTGCACACTTGTTGAAGGAGGCTTTTCTTGGCTATTTTCTGCATTTTCTTGGTGGAAGGTTTACAACTAGGATTTTGGCATTGATGATACTTGGTGAATGTAAGTGAATTTCTGCAATCTTTCCTTTGCTTGAATGGTTATGGTATTTTTTCTTGCATTTTGTTAATGAAATTTGTTGGATTAAACCCTAGGAAATAAGCACATGTTGGTGTCCTTATTTCAAGTCCCTACTAGGTTATGCTAAGAAGCCATTTTATTTGCTGAAGATAAATGCTAGGGCCTTGCCATTGCAACACCCTACCATTCACTCTTCAAGCTAGCCGTTTTTTACTTTGTCTTTTGAGCTAAAGAAGGAGGAAGACGCACTAAGGCCTAGGTTTACTACACCTTAGTGAGCCGTCTTCCCCTAGTGTTGATAGGTTGAAGCCTTGTCTTAACAACACTTCAACCATCATATCCCTCTTGTCTTTGGCCCTACCATCATCATATTATCCCTTCAACTTTTGCAGCTAGTTTGACTCCATTTGCCCTATAAATGTACTGATCTAAGACCTTCTATGCTTGAGTGCCTTGATCACAAACATCCAATACTTTGAACAATTATTAACACCTTCTAACCCTAGTTTAGACTAACTTACTAACCCTATTGCTGCTGTCATTTACTTATGTTATAATCATATCCATGCAACATTTTGTACATCTTTAAAGCAATTGAAAGATTGGCTAAAGCGTAGTAGTCATTGCTTCTAATGAATGTTGGTATTGTAACTTTGATGATAAATCGTTATTGCTCATTATGAAGCTTCTTTAGCATTTATTGTGAAGTTACATATTGTGATTATTGCTATTTTACATCATTGATTTGCTTCATCAATATTATCAATCAATTGCTTTATATCAGAAAGTCCTTGATTATATGAAGCACTAACCAACAAGTGATCTTGCATATATATAGTTTTCTTGTTGCTTTGTCTCGAGCAGGTACACTTCTGGTTATCATTATCTTTATTGGCTGTTTAGCTGGACCTTCTGATTGGTGGTGACTTGTGAGGGGGAAACTTTACTTAGCTATAAGCCTTTGCTTTCTCAAAACCCCAGGTCACCGGGGACGTCTCCCCTGGGCCTACCTCCCTAAACAGAAAGAGCTATCCTATCGAGGTGATAGTGGTAGGATAGTCTCCAGTTTCGCCAATTTCCCTTTGTTTCACTTTTCCCTTACTTCCAAGTACAAACTGCGCGATAACACACCCAATCCTCGGTCAACTTCCCAAGCAACCACTCTACTCGGATCTCAACCCCATCAAACTCTGGACTACCAAGCACTCCAATCCTTGGATCCCATATCAAGATGCGAACTGTAGTGCCCTATGAAGTATAGTCCTGTAAAATATCAACACCATGAATCTCCTGGAGACCCCCAACCAACGGAACAAGTAGATACAATATCCATCCATCAAGGAGTCTCTCACATAAACCCATCTCCCAACTATCGTCTCTGGTAGAAGCTAGACCCTCGACCCACCTAGAAGATGATTTGCTGATATATCTAATCCTCAACCAAGGAGATCCATCTCGCCACAAAACATACTCGTCTTTACTTGCTCTCAAGTTCCCCCAACAATGGAAGGAATCAATCATGCAAGTCTCTGAAACCCTCATGCACTCTAGAAGAGCACCAAATCCTGCATCACATAACTCTGAAGGTGTCATACCAAGTATCGCATTGCCCACAAAACTGTAAACCTCCGACCAAAGTATACTGATAACTATGCAATCCTGTCCATGATC
This sequence comes from Picea engelmannii, assembly GCA_009831015.1. NCBI lineage: Eukaryota > Viridiplantae > Streptophyta > Pinopsida > Pinales > Pinaceae > Picea > Picea engelmannii. The sequence goes on from ML776562.1 coordinate 1,039,431, forward strand.
ACGAAACTCGACCTCCCTGCCAATCCACACTGTTGCCTACAGAGTCTCATGCTCCAACAATATCTCTATGATGTCATCCCTACTATATATCTCTAATGCCCGAGGGTCAAGAGAAGCTAGCATACTCTCCCAATTCAACACTGAAACAAGGATGGCTACGGAGTAATGCCCTGACTCGTGTTGCTGAAATACCAAATATGCTCCCATGTGTCTCATGACATCATCATCAAGATCCCCCAAGGAGAATCTCTCTTCGTCCTGTTGACGAGTTCTGAAATGGCCAAGCTTTACAACCATAGGTATATCATGTACGATCCTCAAGATCCCTGCCGCTGCCTGCTACCACCATACCTCCTGCCAACTGACCTCATAGACCTCATTAGAAACATCTGTCCATTTCTGCTCCCAGACCTCACCCTGTTGAGACTCTGAACTTGTATCCATCTCTGGAACATACTCTGTCCCATGGCTGAGGATGCTCTCCATCACTCCCCAAGCCTCATATGACTGTCTCAGATGAACCACCCCTATCCTACTGTCAATGATGAAAATATCGGGAATGGCTAACATAAATAATTGCAATCGTCTGGAGGCTTGGGAAGTATCATATGCTTTGGTCGATCCCAAGGACTTGACCAAAAGCTCATCCACTGGTACCCATGATGAATAATCTCTTGTACTCATCACTAAACTCCAACCATCGGGTACAACAGTCAGTAACTCCACAACCTACTGGTCAATCACTCTCCCTCCATCATCACTCATATAGCTGCTACTACTGTGAAGGTGATCTCCCAGAACTATGTACTGTAGCAAGGGAGAGGAATCTCCATGCTACACTACGTATTTATCCTCCCTGCAATCCAATGTGTCCCCCTGAATCCCACTGTACACCTCTGCATGCTCTTGTGAACTATCTCTCATCATCATATGCCCCTGGATAGTCATGCAAACACCTATATCCTCCTAACTCATCACATATCCAAGGTGTATTGCTGGATCAACCTCTACATGGATGTCAACCAATCTTGGAACACAAATGGAAGTGTCCTTGTAGCTGATCCTGGCTCTGGAATCCCCATGTGTATGTGTATGACCAACTGTCTCAGAACTACCCATGGATGGTGGTCCCTGTGACACCTGGGTATCATCCATCGTCTCCTGGTCATATCCCTCACACACCTCCATCATCTGGCACTCCTCTACCAAACCACCAAAATCTTCTGGCGAAGTGGCTGAAGTAAACATTTGGTTCTCTGTTGTGATAGATGTAGTGGATCCCCGACTAGTCTCCTCAAGGAGCTCCTATAATATGGACCTTGATTCCTGAAGGGCTGTCTATGTGCCTTCCATGAATCCTCGTGTGCTCACCAACTCATGAGTGAGTCGGTCCAACTCAATCTCCTTCTCCCTCAGTTCCCTGTGATACATCTCGCCAACATCCAATAGGTAATCTCTATCCATCAACAACTGCTGGTAGTCAACCCTCATCATAGTCACTCTCTACCTGAGTGTATGGAAGTCACCAATGGAAAGCCCCCCATCTAAACTATCATGTGCCATTGAGGCCCTCCAACAATAACCTGCCACCAATGCATGTGTATCATCAATGCATCTAGTGGCTTCCATGATCATGTCCTCACTGACTCTCAACTGTTCTGTCAAGTTTCGTGACTTCTGATCACAAACCCGCCGAGGTGCTACCTCATGCCCCTCACTGCTAGTGTCAACAATGGAATCCCCAACAACACACTCCTCAAAAGATAAGGCACTGAACTGCCCATTGTCCACTATGCTACTGAGACCTCCTGTATGCCACTACACAACATCACCAACTGCTACCCCCATCTGAATCACACTGTATCCTGTATGGGCAACTGTATCCTCCTGTGCGCTCACTCTGCTAATATCATTTGCGCCTGGATCCCATATAGATGTGTCCAGACATGTGCTATGGTCATCCAGACCAATAAGGAGTGTATCCTCATCACTATAGACTGGTCCTAGAAGTGAGTACCCATCAAACTGTTAGTCTCCACAATCTGATCTAACAATGGAATCTCCAACAGAGGTGACTCACTCTCCTCATATCAATAGGAATGTGTATCGTCAACTGACTCCAAGTCATGTCTCTCCTTCTGGGTTTGCAGATCTATGCGTCCCTTGTGTTCAAGTACTACACAAGGCTCCTCTACCAAATCCAGAATGTCACTGATAACCTCCTGTGTCATGTCTAACATAAATGTCCGAGAAGGTAAGGAGTGTGTCATGCTCCACTCCATGGGAAGCTCCTCTTCCCCAACGCATGACCTTAGATCAATATCCAAAAGTGGATCATCCAATCTCTGGATCTCATCATGTCTAGGTGCTAATACATCTGAACCCCCACAAGCCTCCTGGTCATCACTCTGTTTATTAAATGCGTGAGTGTCACTAGCCTCATTGACCTGCTCAACAGAAACATCTAAATCCACCTCATCATGCACAAACTCCTCATGCCCAACCAAATGGTCAAACTGATGTGTGGTCCTCTCCTCAAATGCACAAGTGTCCTGGGACTGCTCTAAGGAGGCATCTAAGGCCTCATCCTCAAACTCATCCTCCTCCTCACTGTCAGAGTGCACCTCAATGTAATGCACTTTCCCTTTACCCCTGCAGCTGTGATTGAGCTCCCAATGCTCTTTGCAAATGTAGCAAAGTTCCCTGCTCCTAATGGGTGTAGGCTCAAGCTGTGGTCCTGTCAGTCCACTAGCTGGTAATGATGTATCTACCTCCTTGCCTTCTTTGGCTCTGATTTCCTTTGCTATGCTGATCCAATAATGGATTTCTTCCATCTTTTTGGCCCAATGTGTAACCTCATCTTTGCTCCACCAAGGATTTTTGATGGATACAAACTGTTGGAATGTTACTTGAGCCCTGAATATCTCACTAAGGGCGTAATATTCCTCATTACAATATTTGATCTCCTCTACAAAATCCGCAAACTCCATCTCTCCTCTAGATCATCAATGTATATCATAGGATGGCGAAGGAAATTCGCTTTGATACCACTGTAATGTTCCCAAACAGATTTGTTTGGAACATTGAGGTTTTTATGTGTTTTTCTGGTTGTGGTATTTTGTCAAACACTTTGCAGATTTGTCTTTTAGAGTTGCACTAGGGTCTATTGGGATAGTTTTAATGATGTTTGTGATGAACCCCCATTTTGGCATCCTTTTTGTCCCCTATATCCTATATACATATACATTTTGCCTTCCTTTTTATATTTCCTACAGACTTATCTCTATAAAATCCTATCTTTATCAAAGGTATTACCATTACCATATAATCATCTTAATTTCTTTTCATAGACTAGAATTAGAATGAGTTTTAGAAAGATATTTGAATTATTATGTGTGTGGTTTTCAATAAAATTAATTCTGGCCATAGAATGCAAGGTCCCATGTTCATTCTCTTGAAGACATACGAAGAATATATATCTTCAAGGCATTTTACGAAGCAGTACAAGGCCACGAATAAGTAACCATGGGCATTGAATGGGATGCTCAACATCTTCACCTCCGAACACATAATGAAATCCAAATGAGAACAGGTATATAACAGTTCAACAAATGGATTGTAGGATTGGAGCAACTATTGGCTCGTATACCAGATTGTCGGAGCAGAGCGAATCATCAGATACAGGCATCTAATTTTTTTTAATTACTTTCCCGGAATTATAGGAGATTGGCGTTCTGTATTAAGAGTTGTTTGAACCATCTATTGTATATATATATGTGTGTGCTCACTTGAGCGAGGACGAATTATGTGAGAGTAAGATTGTTAGAACATTGTTCAGAACTGCATATTTTAATATAAGATTGTTGTCGAGCTTAGATCTCTTGTTGGTAACTTGAAGTTGAGTTAAAGCACAGGCATACTAGTGAGCCTGGGCCCACTCACAGGTACAACTCCGTGCTATTTACTTGTCTGTCTATAATTCCTTGTTTTTGAATATATACATGGTTTTTGGTTTCTATCTTTTTCCTTTTTAGTTGGATATATGATGAAGGCTGCATAATGGCCCCTGGAATTTGCTGGAAAATGATGACTAGTAACTGTTAGAACTACATATCACAGATCATTAGTTATGCTATGGTTTCTTGTTATTTTAAACACTCTATGATGAATCTGGTCGTATGTATTCTAGCTGCAACATTGTTTTAATATCACTCACATGATTGTGAATGGGGAATTGATAAAGCCTACTAAACTTGAACTTTTTATAGTAGCTTAGTACGGATTTATGAACTGTTATATTCCTTTGAATCCATATATGCAACCACATGTTGTAGAATCCTAGTACTTTAAACTTGGCTAGGTGAACATATGAAGGGGTAAAGTGGTGAGAGTTCAGAAACTTAACCCTGGAGAGATACCACCAACAGAACCAAGGATCAAAGTATCGTGACTTTCTCTCTTACCTATACATATTCCATGTTCAATTTTGCCTCTGGCCAAATTAGATTGGTACGAGTTCTCTTTTCTGTGTAAACTGCACAGAGTGCCTCACAAGTACATCAAACCCCGGGTTGATAAATTAATGACATAGTGCAAAGAAAGCTCATAAATTAGAAATCATATTTTTGCCTCGGCGTCGTTGCCAGGGAGGCACTCAGGGAATTAGGACTTTTTCCTTAGGACCGTTGTAGGAGCAATACCAGGCTGAAGGGAAACCCTTAGGGAGTTGACAACTACCCTCCGATATCCCTTGCCCAGGATATTGTGCTTAGCAATCATCACAGGATGCATGACTCGAGGCACTAAGAAACCTCGTGGACGTGGTGCAGGGACCACCTGTGACACTAATAACCAGGCTAGTAAAAGTTGTGAAAAACGTGACCCTCGAAAAACCCCTAGTACTCACCGTTACTCAAAAGTAGCATCCAACAATTTGGAAGAGCCACCCGAAATAGACTCTACTGTTGGTTTAGTCATAGAAACTCCTTCCTCTGAATCTCCCCAATGCCAAGATCATCCCATTGAAGGATTCGAGTCAGAAAAACACAGTAATCCTATAGAGGAACCAAAAAACTCCGTTGCCTCAGAAGAATCCTTGTGGGGAGAAAAGCCTCCAAACATGGGAGAGGAAATGGAAACATTAAAACAGAAAGAACCAATCACGTTTGAATTTCCTATTCAGGAATTCGAGGGTATACTTCAAATGAAAAACATTCCACCCTTTGCTCTGCCAAGTTTTCGTGGTTTGCCTAGTGAGAACCCGGACACCTTCCTCTTTGAGTTTGATGTCCTTTGCCGAAGCTATGACTATTATTCCGATGCACATAAACTTAAACTATTTCCTGCCACCTTGAAAGAAGCAACTCTTCGCTGGTTCATGCGACTTAGAGGAAATTCTAGAAGGACCTGGGACGAAATGAAGCAGAGATTTCTCAAGAAGTACCAGGATTACTACAAAGTAAGGGACATACGAGAATAAATTTTTAGAATGACACAGAAACCCTCGAAGACTATGTAGAGAGGTTTCAAATTTCAATACAACTTACAAAGGACTATGCAAAACACACTTGATCCTGAAACATTATGTATTATCTTTCTCAGAGGAATTAAGGATGATTGTATGGATGCATTAAATCTCATGGGGGCCAGGGATATCTCCCAGATGACCTATGACGATATCTGTGAACTGTGTAAACGCTATTCATGATGTATTACTAAGTTTGGGAAAGGCCCCCGAGATCTAGTCTCCAGGGTCACAAAGTCTTCAGGAGGAGGAGTTACCAAAACCAAAATAGGAAACATGTTGGACAATTTTAAAACCGATATCCTTAGTTCGCTTAGCTCTCAATTGGATACTTTCCAAGCAAAGAAAAAGAAAGAAGAAGCCGACCTAGCGTTAGCCGTCTTCTCTTCTAGATGCCGGAAAAACACCCTTTAAGGGAGTGTCCTTTAGATAACATAGAAATATGTGGTATCTGCGAACAAAATCACGATAATAAGAGTTTCCCTTCCTTGCCTGAACTAAAAGCAGTCTACCAAGGGGCCACTGGGAAAACAGAACAAATTTGTTTTGTGGCCCAAAAATGACTATGGCTGCCCAAGGCACCAGGCATGACACAAGAGCAATCCCAATTTCCTCCATACTATACTTAGTATCAATATCTGCAACAAAATTGGTATGCTTCCATGCCTTGGCAACAGTGGCAACCCCAAATGCAGAACTAGCCTTGGCAACAAGGCTGGAGAGGACCTAATCTTCAACAATCCACTCCTCAAACACACCCTCCAATTCAACATCAACAACAACTACAATTACCATCCAACCAACCTCCTCCACAACCTACGTAATTAACAACCCAACCAATACCAAATCCAAATAATAAAGTAGTTCAGCCTGCCTGCAATGCTGAACTACCATTCTTTCCCACATATGTCATTTCTCCTACGGAATTTCAAAACATACATCTACGATCGGGAAGAGTGGTTCATGATCAAACCTCACCCATCATTCAAGAACATGATGATGAGGAAAATCCCCCCCGAGTTAGACAACCAGGACACTAATCCCTCTAAGGAAAAACAAAACATCTCTCAGAAAGACTCCGACGAGCAGGAATCACTCTTAGAACCACCTTATCCGGAAAGATTAAATATAGAAAAGTCCCTCACACAACCATAATTTGACCTTTTAGGAGATCTTTGAAATGTGTGTGTAAATATTCCTCTGTTCCAAGCTATTAAGGATGTTCCGATCTATGCTAAAGCTGTTCAGGAACTCTGCCTAAAGAAACCAGGAAGGAAGAAGAAAGACCCATAAACTGTTCATGTCATAGGGAAGCTAACCGATCTAATGCTAGGAAAAGTATTTATGGCCAAATACATGGATCCAGGAAGTCCAGTGGTCAAAGTCAACATTAATATGATTTCTAATTTATGAGCTTTCTTTGCACTATGTCATTAATTTATCAACCCCAGGTTTGATGTACTTGCCAGGCACTCTATGCAGTTTACACAGAAAAGAGAACTCCTACCAATCTAATTTGGCCAGAGGCAAAACTGAACATGGAATATGTATAGGTAAGAGAGAAAGTCACAATACTTCGATCCTTGGTTCTGCTGGTGGTATCTCTCCAAGGTTAAGTTTTTGAACTCTCACCACTTTACCCCTTCGTATGTTCACCTAGCCAAGTTTAAAGTACTAGGATTCTACAACATGTGTTTGCATATATGGATTCAAAGGAAGATAACAGTTCATAAATCAGTACTAAGCTAATATAACAAGTTCAATTTTAGTAGGCTTTATCAATTCCCCATTCACAGTATTGTGAGTGATATTAAAACAGTGTTGCAGCTAGAATACATACGACCAGATTCATCATAGAGTGTTTAAAATAACAAGAAACCATAGCATAACTAATGATTTGTGATATGTAGTTCTAACAGTTATTGGTGATCATTCTCCAACAAATTCCAGGGGCCATTATGCAGCCTTCATCATATATTCAACTAAAAAGGAAAAAGATAGAGACCAACAACCATATATAAATTTAGAAACAAGGAATTATAGACAGACAAGTGAATAGCATGGAGTTGTACCTATGAGTGGGCCCAAGCTCACTGATATGCATGTGCTTTAACACAACTTTAAGTTACCAACAAGAGATCTAAGCTCGAAAACAATCTTATATTAAAATATATAGTTCTGAACAATGTTCTAACAATCTTACTCTCACATAATTCATCCCCGGTAAAGTGAGCACACACACATATATATATATACAATAGATGGCTCAAACAACTCTGAATACAGAGTGCCAATCTCCTATAATTCTGGGAAAGTAGTTAAAACAAACTAGATGCCTGTATCTGATGATTCGCTCTGCTCCAACAATCTAGTATACGAGCCATTAGTTGCTCCAATCCATCTGTTGAACTGTTATATACCTGTTCTCATTCGGATTTCATCATGTGTTCGGAGGTGAAGATGTTGGGCATCCCATTCAATGCCCACGGTTACTTATCCGTGGCCTCGTGCTGATATTCCTTAGCGCTCAACTAAATAGTAAATACCAGTCCTGCTAGATGTTTGTTCAAGGTGTTATAGTGCTGATATTATCTTCAACAATGACTAGTATCAGGCACTTGAGTTGATGATCAAGCTGATACAACCTGAGTGGGCCTAATGGTTAAGAACATGTGTTTCCTCTTAAGAGGTCACAGGTTCAAATCCAGAGGGGGGTAGGGTATGTATACCTTCATAGACTTTACCAGTCAAATCGCTGGGAGGAGGGGGGTCCCTTGTCCCACAAACAAGGGGGTCTCATACACCAATTTGGTGTGCTGGCTTGGCCGTGACCTTAAAAATATATTATTATTATTATTATTATATATATGCAAAATATTCAAGTATTGAACTTTGTTTGAAAATAGGATGTTGCGTTGTCAACTGGATATATCTTCTCTTGAGAATATAATATATCTTCGTAAAATGCCTTGAAGATTTATATTCTTCGTATGTCTTCAAGAGAATGAACCTGGGACCTTGCATTCTATGGCCATAATTGATTTTATTGAAAACCACACACATATAATAATTTAAATATCTTTCTAAAACTCATTCTAATTCTAGTCTATGAAAATAAATTAAGATGATTATATGGCAATGGTAATACCTTTGATAAAGATAGGACTTTATAGAGATAAGTCTGTAGGAAATATAAAAGAGAAGGCAAAATGTATATGTATATAGGATATAGGGGACAAAAAGGATGTCAAAGTGGGGGTTCATCATCTCCCCCTTGCCGACCTGGTTGCATGTCCTCATGCAACCTATTCCTCTTCTGTTATCCCTGTGTGGACTGCTCCCCAATCATAGGCTGGGTGTCCAAAATCACTTGGATTGTAATACCCAAAGGTCCTTTCCATCTGTAACCATTGAAGCCTTTCCTCTTCCTCATCCCAAGTAGTAGAGGCTTTATAGAACCTGCCAGGGCACCAAATAATGAGGAAGTGGAATCTCAGCCCTATCCATCGACTACCATATCTTAGTAGGGAGTTGGCATAGAATGTAGCCCTATTAAGTGCCAATCCAAAATATGGATACCCTATTGGGTTTTAGTCTCTTAGATATTTAGGGAGAACTTCCCAGATATCGTGGGAAATCAATAGTGCCTGGACTGAATGTGCTCTGGAAACTTGCATGAAGTCTGTTATGGCAAATTTTTGGTGCCGACGAATAGTGATGACATCTCCCGGATCTGCCCTTAACCTCTGTAGATCATCTTTCATAATATGAGGCAATGGATACTCATCCCTCACATTTAGGCTTGCCTTGGCCTCCATTCTCCTGTAGAATTTTGCATCCCTCTTCCATTGATAGAGACCGAGGATATGAGAGGTGAATGCCTGTAACTGAACGTCACCAACACCGGGGTTAGGATTCCAGCGGGCATTGTCAGGGAGGATGAAATTATAAAGATATAGTTCACACAACAGATTTTGATCCTTCATTTTTGCAGAAACATAGATGCTGACAAAATCATCAGGTTGCTTAATCTCATGAGGTTGACTTGCTGCCAATTGTTTTAGTCTGAAGGTTGCCCACCTATCATGCAAGAAAAGGGGGTAAGACTTAGGTGGCTCTCTACTTTATATGCCTTCAAAGGAAATCTTAGTAGTCTGTTGTACTAATTTCTTTGTGTCTTCCAGTTGTTGCTTATATTGTTTAATCCTTTCAGTCCATCTTTGTTCTTGCTGCAAGTACATAGAAAACCACCTTCCCTTGAGCTTTTCTATGGCTTGCCTGTGGGATTCTTTATTGATGATCCCCAGGTCAAAGAGTTCGTCCTTGTTTATCCACTGGGGTAGATCAGGTTTCAACTGCATGAAATCATAAGTGTTAGTAATAATGTCGTCCAAGAAAGTATTAAAAATCTTTTGTGCTTCTTTTGCATGGATTTTTGCACAACTCTCTACTCTCTCTTTCGACTGTTCTTCTCCTTGAATATTCTCCATTAGATTCCATGCATCACTTGGGATCTTATGATATCTAAATCTGCTTTTAAGCTTTTTATTCTGCAACAATAGTCTTCGATTTTGCTTAAGCAGGGCCTGGTAGTTAGCGCTGCAAAATCAGAAAGTCTTGGGTTCCACGTGCCTTTTTCCCTTTTTCTTCTTCTTGTTCTGCTCCTTATACCCAGGAATGAAATGTGGACTGGTTGGCAAGTCCTGAGACTCGTTCAACACCTTGGTCGGGGAACGAGAGGAAGGGGAAATTTCAAATCCCATGCAAGTCTGCTTTGTATCCAGAAGTGGGGGTTCTACCCCTTCAGGCTCTGCTACAAGGTTGATCATGACATCGTCTTGTTCTGCTATCCCAATTGGATGCCCCTTATCCGATTCCTCTGCTGACTCTATTTCAACTTCTATAATAGCGGTTGTCCCCAATACCTTTCGAGATATCCTAGTAGGCCTAAAGCATCCATCTATTGTAGCTTCAGTAGGTCTTTTCTTGGGAGGAAGAATTCTACCCCTTGTTGAAATAATGTAACTGGAAAGAGTATTCTAATTATTATTGATGTATTATTCATTAGATCAATCCTCTTTTGTGGATTGATCATGTCGGGTATTGTAAATGACCAAATCCCCTTTTGCGGATTAGTCAAACCCTAATTGTAATAGGCAGAATAAGAAGTCGGCGCCAGAATTATTAAAGGTGGTTATAACCACCCAGAATGAGAAGTCGGCCCAACCAGAATATATTAAAGTGGTTATAACCACCCAGAAGAAGAAGTCGACCTTGCCAATGAAAAGACACCTCCGTCCACACGTGCCAGAATTGTATAAATAAAGAGGCTAGCGCCTCATTTGTACACACACTCACTTGTTCATCAAGAAGCAAGTTCGGAGCTGCAGTTGGTGAAGGAAGAAGAGAGAGAGAGAGGCGTATTCTTGGGAGAGGACTTTCTGTATTTGTTTGAGTTATCGCTTGACATTGTATTGGCTATCTATATTAAGGAAGTTTTTGTTGGGTTTTCTCCCCCATGAGGGTTTCCCAGGATAAATGATGTGTCTCTTGTGATTGTATATTTCTCAGTGATCCTATCTATGCAATTTTTATCTAATGAAATGCAAAGAACTCTAATAATAGCTTAAACCTTAACATGGTATCAGAGCTAAGCTGAAGAGAGCATCTTTCACAAGAGAAAGTGAAAAACGTCACTGTTGTTGTACATGCAAATTAGGGTTTTTTGTTGGAGAAGTATTTCAGCCCCAAAACCATCTAGAAAAGTGTGCCCTTCCTCAAGGATCACTTTGGCATCCTCAGTGCAACTTTTCAGTGGCTAGATCTCCTGGAAAGTGAAACCCTAGTTTTCACCATGTACCAGAAGTACCAGAGTACCAAAAGTACCAGAAAACCAAAAGCATCAGTTCAAAAATCTGCTAATCAAGTTTGAGGAGGAAAAATTTGGATTTTCAGAAATTCACTCAAAAACACTAAAATAGATGCATTGGAAAATAATATGTCTAAAACCCATGTAATCATGAAAATGGTTTAATGTAAGGGTATGGGAAAGCGAAATATGGTTAAAAGTGAAGTGAAAGTGAATTGAAAGTGAAGTGAAAGGTTGGTAAAAAGATGGTACTTTGGCGACCCAACAAGGTGATGACAATCAATCTGGGATTGAGATCTACTGTGGATCTAGCTTTCCCAAGCCAAATCGAATCTCTCTCCCTCAAGTGATGCGCCCAACTTGCAAAAAATCTTCAAAAATGCGCCCTGCCTCCACAAACTACCACTGCATGGAATAAAACTTGAGCTAGAATTGTGAGGGAGGATTCTTTCACCTCCTTGGCCAAGCTTGGATTCGGAAAGGTGGGATCTTTCACCACCGAGCTGATCTCTAGGGTTTGTTCAGTCAAAACCCTCAAAACCCCCAAGTATCATGGGCACTCTAGCAAGAAGCCAGACGTGAAAATGATAATCAACATAATGAGATAATAGAGGCCCCTATCTCTCTTTTATCCCCCATGTTCACCTTTTCTCTCCAAGTGACTTTTACTTTATTTTTATTATTCTTTAATTAAATCACTTTATTTATTAATTGGCCTTTTTTCCTCTAAAAGTGATTTATCTGTCCCTATGGCTTCTCCGACCACTGAAAGTCACTTCTCATCATCTAATCATGTAGTGTTCTTCCTCCCGATTTCGACGAGCAATTACACTAAGAGGTTTCTCCAAGTATTATGCCCAAAATGACCTTCTTAGTGAAATTAATTCAAATATGACTCATAATAACTCAAAATTACGGAAATCGTCGGAATGCAACAGAACCAAAGCCAAGTTGTGTGGAATGGATCCTGATGATGAAATATGATGAACGATGCAAGTCAGGCCCAATAAAACCCCTCTATATCTCCTGAATTCACTGTCACACCCATCTGGCTACTCTGGTAAGCATAACACTTTGTAATATAATAATGTCCAAAAATGGGGACATTATAGTTTCTCTTTGAACATATTATCTTCTAAGACATAGATATGCAAGATATGTACAGAAGACATGGTATGTACAAGAACTATGAAGAGTATTGTTACCTTGTCTTAGAAGAAGAAGTTTGTTTTGTCCTACTTGGATTTCTTTGAGGGTTCCCTTTCTTCGACAACTGATGCTTCGTGTGTCTCCTTCCTTTTTTTCAGCTCGGGACAATGATTCTTGTAGTGACCATACTTTCAACAGTTGAAGCATTGTATTTCTAACATATATTTCTCTTGATTTGGCTTCTTCCTTGAACCAAACTTCCTTTTGTTCCTGAAATTATTGAATCTTGTTGTGAAGGCGTGATCATCGTATTTCTTTTGAGGTTTCTCTTTTGCACTAATCCTTGATTCTTCTTGTGCACAACAAGTCCAAAGTTCTTCGAATGTAGGATACTCATTCCTTGTGTTCATGCTTGTGGCAAATGCATCCCATGTCTTGGGAAGACCATTGAGTACTATATTTACCAGTTTCTTCTCTGAGATGATCTCTTCAATAGCTTGTAGTTGATCTCTTAAGTGAGAGATCCTCACAAAGTATGATGTTATGTTGTCATCATCATTCATCTTCATGTCACAGAGCTCATTCTTTAGACTCATTACTTGTCCAATGTTTCTGACTAAGAAGAGGTTTGTTAGGGCATCATACGTCTTCTTAGATGAGTCAAGATTGGAGATGTAGGGTATCAGGTGGTCTTTTATAGAGTCCACTATGATACTCATGGAATTGATGTCACTGCCTTTGAACTTTTCCATAACAACAACGTTCTGCGGTTCCTTCTCTTTTCCTTCTTCAAACTTTGGTTCCACGATCTTTCCTTTCACGATATCCAACACTTTATTCTTGGCAAGGATGAGGTCAATCCTTGTCTTCCACGCTCTGAAGTTAGAAGCCCCATCTAAC